>WNWK01036354.1:0-19209 GCA_009830355.1 Cherax destructor | reverse complement strand
GATCAGGTACCGACTTGAGGTGCCTGTCCAGTGCCTGCTTGAAGACAGCCAGGGGCTTGTTGGTAATCCCCCTGATGTATGCTGGGAGGCAGTTGAACAGTTATGGGCCCCTGACACTTATTGTGTTGTCCCTCAACGTGCTAGTGGCACCCCTGCTCTTCATTGGGGGGATGTTACATCGCCTGCCGAGTCTTTTGCTTTCGTAGGGAGTGATTTTTGTGTGCAAGTTTGGTACTAAGCCCTCGAGAATTTTCCATGTGTATATAATAGTAAAGTAAAGTAAAGTAAAGTAAGTTTTATTTCATTGCAGATTACATACGTATTGATAGTTACAATGTAAATTGAATGCAAGAAAAGCCACTGACATGCCATGGCATTAGGGGCAGCTTAATCTAGTAACTTAAAGACTATGTACTTAATATTAGAGCAATTTATTGAGTTTATTCTAGTTAAAAATTGTTTTCAAATTACAATATGATGAAATTTTACTGTTAAAATTATTAAATGATGATATTAGATTGTTACAGGTGTTTAGATTCTCCAATGGTAATATGGAATTGAGATTATCTTAAGGAAAATAACATTGAGCATTTTTGACATTAACTTATAATATGAGTATTTAGTTTTGGGTGAGTAGGGAGTGATTTTTGTGTGCAAGTTTGGTACTAAGCCCTCGAGAATTTTCCATGTGTATATAATAATGTATCTCTCCCGCCTGTATTCTAGAGAGTACAGGTTTAGGAACTTCAAGCGTTCCCAGTAGTTGAGGTGGTTTATCACACTTATGTGTGCGGTGAAGGTTCTCTGCACATTTTCAAGGTCAGCAATTTCACCCGCCTTGAAAGGTGCAGTTAGTGTGCAGCAATATTCCAGCCTAGATAGAACAAGCGATCTGTAAAGTGTCAACATGGGCTTGGCATCCCTGGTTTTGAAGGTTCTCATTATCCATCCTGTCATTTTTCGAGCAGATGCAATTGCTACATTGTTATGGTCCCTGAAGGTGAGATCCTCTGACATGATCACTCCCAGGTCTTTGACATTAGTTTTTCGCTCTATTGTGTGGTTGGAATTAGTTTTGTACTCCGATGAGATTTTAATTTCTTCACGTTTTCCGTATCTGAGTAATTGAAATTTCTCATCATTGAACTTCATATTGTTTTCTGCAGCCCATTTAAAGATTTGGTTTATGTCTGCTTGGAGTCTTGCAGTGTCTTCAACGGTGGACACTGTCATACAGATTCGGTGTCATCTGCAAAGGAAGACACAGCACTGTGGCTATATCCCTGTCAATGTCTGATATGAGGATGAGGAATAGGATGGGAGCAAGTACTGTGCCTTGTGGAACAGAGCTTTTCACAGTAGCTGCCTCAGACTTTACTCTGTTGACTACTACTCTTTGTGTTCTACATGTTAGGAAATTATAGATACATCTACCAACTTTTCCTGTTATTCCTTTATCACGCATTTTGTGTGCTATTACACCATGGTCACACTTGTCAAAGGCTTTTGCAAAATCTGTGTATATAACTTCTGCATTCTGTTTATCTTCTAGAGCATCCACGACCTTGTCATAGTGGTACAGTAGTTGGGACAGACAGGAGCGGCCTGCTCTAAACCCATGCTGTCCTGGGTTGTGCAATTGATGGGTATCAAGATGGGTGGCGATCTTGCTTCTTAGAACCCTTTCAAAGATTTTTATGATATGGGACGTTAGCGCAATTGGTCTGTAGTTCTTTACTATTGCTTTACTGCCGCCTTTGTGGAGCGGGGCTATGTCTGTTGTTTTTAGTAGCTGCGGGACGATCCCAGTGTCCATGCTCCCTCTCCATAGGATGTTAAAAGCATGTGATAGGGGCTTCTTGCAGTTCTTGATGAACATGGAGTTCCATGAGTCTGGGCCTGGAGCGGAGTGCATGGGCATGTCATTGCCTTTTCGAAGTCATTTGGCGTCGTGGTGATGTCAGAAAGGCATGCGTCTGTCAAGTTCTGTGGCACTCTCATAAAAAAAAATCATTTAGGTTTTCGATTTTCAGTCTGTTTAGTGGCTCGCTAAAGACCGAGTCATACTGGGATTTAACCCTTTGAGGGTCGGTCACGTACTTGTACGCCTAAATTCTAGTGCCTTCAAATCTGGTGGAAGCAGGCTGGCAGGCCTACATATGAAAGAATGGGTCTGCGTGGTCAGTGTGCGCAGTATAAAAAAAATCCTGAAGCACGCAGTGCATAATGAGAAAAAAAAACTCTGACCGTTTTTTTGGTTTAAAACAGCGACTTTCGGGTGTATTTTCCTATGGTATTTGTGGGTGTATTCTGGTTTTCGTGGTCTCATTCGATAGAATGGAAGATATACTATACAAATGGTGATGATTTTGATTGGTTTTTCGACGACAAGTACCTTGAAACTGAGCGCAAAGTAGCGAAAATGTTCGATTTTTGTCGATGTTCAAGAGTAAACAAATCACACCATGCGTTCAATACACATCAACTGGCATGTCTAATATGCTTGCACAAGTGCACTGATATTATTTATACTGTTGCTACAATGATGCAGTTGAATACATAACAATAAATCTTCTATTTTTTTGTGAAAATAAAATTTCAAAATCGAAAGCAAACGTAACGTAAAAGGGGCATGGAGATGCGACTAATGAACAGAAAAGATGTTATTTTAGTGCCAGGAATGTCTGAATTGTTTATTATGGACAATATTTTGAAATTGACATCGTTTGAAATTTGTGTGAAATTGGCCAAATTGCCATTTTCTGACCACTATTTTGGGTAGTTGTAATTGGTAAATTGGCAGTTTCTTGTACTCAATCGATAGACAAAATGGAGTTCTAGCGAAATAGCTATAATTTTAGTAGACAGAAACATTGTAATTTGTCGAAAATAGGCCTCAAAGTGGGCAAAACCCCCGACGCGTAAATGTCATCGATACTGCTAACTTCGCGAGAGCATAACTCCGTTAGTTTTTCATCAAATATCATAATTTTGGTGGCGTTATGATCGGAAAAAGATTCTCTATCATATCATAAGAAAAAATAATTTTTTTTTTTTTGAAAATTTTTCGACCCTGAGAACAAGTTCTGGAGAGGGCCTCTCGACCCTCAAAGGGTTAAGTAACTCACTCATTTCCTTGCTGTCATCTGTGTAGGACCCATCCCGTTTAAGTAGGGGCCCAATACTGGTTGTTGTTCTCGACTTTGATTTTGCATAGGAAAAGAAATACTTAGGGTTTCTTTCAATTTCATTTATGGCTTTTAGTTCTTCCCGTGTCTCTTGATTCCTGTAAGATTCCTTTAATTTTAATTCGATAGGTTATGAACTATTCCCATCCTAGTTAATGCTTCCCTAAATGCTTTGGCAGTGAAATTAGTACCTTGATCACTTTGAATAGATTTAGGAATTCCAAAGCAAGAGATAAACTTAGTTAAGGCTTTAAGAATTGCTTTAGTGTTTATACTGTGCATAGGAACTGCCTCTGGATATCTGGTTACTCTATCCATGATTGTGTATAAATATTGATTTCCAGACCTAGCCTTAGGTAATGAACCTACACAATCTATTATTAATTCTGAAAATGGGTCTCCATTAGCAGGAATGGGACGGAGAAGTGCAGGTTTAATGGGGTGTCAAGGTTTCCCTACCTGCTGACATTCTGGACAACAGCAAATATGATTCTTTACATCTTGCCTTAACTTTGGCCAAAAGAATTCTTTTACTATTCTATACTTAGTTTTGGTAATTCCCAAATGGCCTCCTAAAGAAGAGTTATGGGCTATATTTAATATCTCAGATCTAAATTTTTTGGGAACTACTAATCTATCTGTCTTCTGTCTTCCCTCCACCTCCTTACCAGTTTCAGTGCAGACTAAGTAATCATTTTTAAGTTGATATTTGACCGAGTGACCTGAAGTGGATTCACCCACGGCTGCCTCAAAAGCATATTTTAGTGAGGAGTCTTTTCGTTGTTCCTCCTGAAAGGACAGTCCCTCAGGCATGGAACCAGAGTCATCTGGCAATCCTGCAACCCTGGAATAGGAAGGCTTGATCTGGGACTGTTCACTAAATTTACGAGGCCCTGGCCAGTTTTCCTCATAAAACAAATAGGTTAGTCTGAGATCAGAGTCATCCAAGGAAGAGTTAACATTCTCATCAGACATCACTTTGGATTTTGCCCTAGTTATGGCCAACATCAGGGAAGAATTAATCATTATTGGTTCAATGCATTTAGTAGACTCAATGTTATTATCCAGTATTAGCATTGCATCTTTCATGGGGAATCCATCAGATACACCTACAGTCAAATACCCAGTGTAGTATTTACTCTGCACATATATTTTATGTAAATGGACAGAAAATACTGCTCCTCCAAAAGCTTCTAACAGAACTGAGGACTGCAAAGAGGTTTGTTCAGAAAGAGGAAGTACTCCCTCTCTTATAAGTGAGCAATATGCTCCAGTATCCCTAAATGTTCTAACTTACATTTTCTCTGAATGTTCCTGAAGGGATATATGACTAAGTGCAATAGTAGGGGGCCATCCCCTTCTCTACTTCTTTCTGAGTCATATTATTAGGGACATTATAAATTTTACCTAATGGTTAGGGTTATTTGGGCAATTGGGCCTGATGTGGCCGGGTTTACCACACAAGTAACATACCACTTCAGCTTTAACTTTGCTCCTCATTGATTTTGTGGCTTACGCCACTCTGTATACTGTCGTCTCGAATCACCATGTTGAGTAGTTTGAGGTCGCTCACCAAGTTGACCATGAGTGGAGTAACGCTGCTCACCAGGTTGACCAAGAGTGGAGTAACGCTGCTCACCAGGTGATTTAGTTGGCTGCTGACGAGATTCACCTTCATCTTGACATTTCATTCTCCACTCAGGAACTTTTCTTCGACGATCTCTGCTCATACCAGGCTGTTGAGGAAAGAGAGACTGCTCAGACAAGGAGCGGTTAGTTTCAAAAGTATCAGCCAACCTGGCTGCTTCCAACGCAGTAGCCAATGAACGATCTTGAAGAAAGACTCGAACCTCTGGACTAACAGACTCCAGCAGGTTGTCCACCAAGATGAGCTGCACCAGATTAACAAAATCAACAACACCACTTGCCTTGTACCACTTTGTAAAAGCCCTGGTCTGTTGCCTTACAAAATCAACGTAGGACTGACCCAGCTGCCTTCTGCCTAGTTTGAATTCTTTACTATACTTGGCAGGAATACATTGATAAGCCCCAAGAACAGTGATTTTCACAATGTGATAGTTACCAAAGTCTTCATTACTGAGAATGGGGCTTTACCAATCAACGCAGTATGCACCAGTGCCGCTCAATGAACCTCATCCCACCCTAGAGCTCGAGCCTGGTTTTCAAATGCTTCGAAAAACTGTTCAAGCTCTGCTTCAACAAAATGAGGAAAAAACTGTTCTGCCCTTTGCAAATTGAAGTCATCTACAGTTTGATGGAATTGCCTCCTCTCCTTCTCTCTATCAAACTCCTCCTTAGCAAATGCACGCTGTTCTTTAGTTTGTTCAAGACTGAGTCTGGCTAACTCAAGTGCCAATGAAGCAGATTCGCCTGTAGATAACCCCACACCTGAGACTTCACGAAACTGCTGGTTTTGCTCAGGAGTTTTGTCTCTTCCCATTACTTTGTAGATACCTTAATGGTGACCTACGGTTAACAGCTCCTGTCTTGGGAGAAACATGAGTCTGATATGCCATAGATTCAGTTTGTAGTTTACTTCTTATAATATCACAGCTGCGAAACCGTAAGGGTACGTTGATATTCAATATCAATAAAAGAGCAATTTGCCAACAACGCTGTAGAGAGAGTTTGGGCAACTTTAGTTGAGTGAACTCAGACACTAATCGTCTGACTCAATTAGGTGGCATTAACCCCAACGTAACACGCTGTAACTGCTATGCACGATACGACTGCAGAATACTCACACGATACCAAGGCTGACACGCAATAACAAAGCCAATACGCACGCACAATAGCAAGGCTGACATGCAATAACAAACCAAATTGCAGAATACTTACACAGTAGCAAGGCTGACCATAGCAAAGTGAATGCAAAGATGACACACAAAATTCATGAAGCATTGGCAAAGCATTAGCAATGCCAGATAGCAAGCAATCTAAAAATGATACAAGACTAGCTCCTGCTCCAACTTCAACTCTAGGCTCAACTCCTGCTCTATGTCTCTAAATTCAGCTCCGGGACAGGCTACTCATATTACAACCTCAGGATCTAAGGCCTGTTATCCTCAGTCTAAAAGGGAGCTTGAAGCAAAGAAACACAGTAGAAAATGCTTTGAATTGTATTTCCTTCACCAAGCAAATATATATATATATATATATATATATATATATATATATATATATATATATATATATATATTTTTTTATTAACACATCGGCCGATTCCACCAAGGCAGGGTGGCCCGAAAAGAAAACTTTCATCATCATTCACTCCATCACTGTCTTGCCAGAGGGGTGCTTTACACTACAGTTATAAAACTGCAACATTAACACCCCTCATTCAGAGTGCCGGCACTGTACTTCCCATCTCCAGAACTCAAGTCCGGCCTGCCGGTTTCCCTGAATCCCTTCATAAATGTTACTTTGCTCACACTCCAACAGCACGTCAGTATTAAAACCCATGTGCCTCCATTCACTCCTATCAAATACGTCACACATGCTTGCTGGAAGTCCAAGTCCTCGCACAAAAACTTCCTTTACCCCTCCCTCCAACCTTTCCTAGGCCGACCCCTACCCCGCCTTCCCTACACTACAGATTTATACACTCTCGAAGTCACTCTGTCTCGTTCCATTTCTCTACATGTCCAAACCACCTCAACAACCCTCCTCAGCTCTCTGGACAACCGTTTTGGTAATCCCGCACCTCCTCCAATTTCCAAACTCCGAATTCTCTGCATTATATTCACACCACACATTGACCTCAGACACGACATCTCCACTGCCTCCAGCCTTCTCCTCGTTGCAACATTCATCACCCATGCTTCACACCCATATAAGAGCGTTTGTATAACTATACTCTCATACATTCCCCTTTACTTCCATGGACAAAGTTCTTTGTCTCTACAGACTCCAAAGTGCTCCACTCACCCTTTTCCCTCATCAATTCTATGATTCACCTCATCCTTCATAGACCCATCTGCTGGCATGTCCACTCCCAAATATCTGAATACATTCACCTCCTCCATACTCTCTCCCTCCAATCTGATATCCAATCTTCGTCACCTATTCTTTTTGTTATCCTCATCACCTTACTCTTTTTATATTCACTTTCAATTTTCTTCTTTTACACACCCTACCAAATTCATCCACCAACCTCTGCAACTTCTCTTCAGAATCTCCCAAAGCACAGTGTCATCAGCAAAAAGCAACTGTGACAACTCCCACTTTGTATTTGCTTCTTTATCTTTTAGTCCCACACCTCTTGCCAAGACCCTCACATTCACTTCTCTTACAACCCCATCTATAAATATATTGAACAACCACGGTGACATCACACATCCTTGTCTAAGGCCCACTTTTACTGGGAAATAGTCCCCTTCCTCCTACACACTCTAACCTGAGCCTCACTATCCTCATAAAAACTCTTCACTGCTTTCAGTAACCTTCCTCCTATTCCATACACCTGCAACATCTGCCACATTGCCCCCCTATCTACCCTATCATACGCCTTTTCCAAATCCATAAATGCCACAAAAACATCTTTACCCTTATCCAAATACTGTTCACCTATATGTTTCACTGTAAACACTTGGTCTACACACCCCCTACCTTTCCTAAAGCCCCTTGTTCATCTGCTATCCTGCTTTCTGTCTTACTCTTAATTCTTTCAATAATAACTCTACCATACACTTTACCAGGTACACTCAACAGACTTATTCCCCATAATTTTTGCACTCTCTTTTGTCCCCTTTGCCTTTATACAAAGGAACAATACACGCTCTGCCAATCCCTAGGTACCTTACCCTCTTCCATACATTTATTAAATAATAGCACCAACCACTCCAAAACTATATCCCCACCTGCTTTTAACATTTCTATCTTTATCCCATCAATCCCAGCTGCCTTACCCCTTTCATTATACCCACTGCCTCACGAACTTCCCTACACCCACAACTGGCTCTTCCACACTCCTACAAGATATTATTCCTCCTTGCCCTACACACGAAATCACAGCTTCCCTGTCTTCATCAACATTTAACAACTCCTCAAAATATTCTCTCCATTTAATAACTCTCCTATTTTTAACTGTCAAATCCATTTGTTCTCTAGGCTTCTCAACTTATATATATATATATATATATATATATATATATATATATATATATATATATATATATATATATATATATACAGTGGTACCTCGACTTATGATATTAATCCGTCAGAGAGGGCATATCTTAAGGCGAAACAATCGTTAGACGAATCAATTTTCCCCATAAGAAATAATGGAAATAAATTTAATCCATCCAAGACTTCCAAAAGTAGTTAAAATATTTTTTAGAACTTTTTGACAATTAATAATACAGAATTTAATAAAGAATACCTAAATACACATGTAAATATTGTACAATAACATGTCACTTACATTTATTGAAGAGTTGTTGATGTGTGGAGGACGGGAGGAGGGAGAAGGTGGAGTAGTATGCTAGTGTTTGGAAGGGGAATCCCTTCCATTAACACTGCAGGTACAGAGTCCTTTTCTGGGGTTACTGGCCTTTTCTTTGAATGCTACACTCCCTGCATGAATGCTACACTCCTGTATGAATGCTACACTCCTGCATGAATGCTACACTCCCTGCAT
The DNA here is from genome assembly GCA_009830355.1 of Cherax destructor. Taxonomy (NCBI): domain Eukaryota; kingdom Metazoa; phylum Arthropoda; class Malacostraca; order Decapoda; family Parastacidae; genus Cherax; species Cherax destructor. The sequence goes on along the minus strand of WNWK01036354.1, from coordinate 10,359 downwards.
GAATGCTACACTCCCTGCATGAATGCTACACTCCCTGCATGAATGCTACACTCCCTGCATGAATGCTACACTCCCTGCATGAATGCTACACTCCCTGCATGAATGCTACACTCCCTGCATGAATGCTACACTCCCTGCATGAATGCTACACTCCCTGCATGAATGCTACACTCCCTGCATGAATGCTACACTCCCTGCATGAATGCTCACTCCCTGCATGAATGCTACACTCCCTGCATGAATGCTACACTCCTGCATGAATGCTACACTCCCTGCATGCCTACTACACTCCCTGCATCCTTGCTACACTCCCTGCATCCTTGCTACACTCCCTGCATCCTTGCTACACTCCCTGCATCCTTGCTACACTCCCTGCATCCTTGCTACACTTCCTGCATCCTTGCTACACTCCCTGCATCCTTGCTACACTCCCTGCATGCCTGCTACACTCCCTGCATGCCTGCTACACTCCCTGCATGCCTGCTACACTCCCTGCATCCCTGCTACACTCTCTGCATCTTTGCTACACTCCCTGCATGCCTGCTACACTCCCTGCATAAATGCTTCACTCCCTGCAAATTCTTTACCACAGGCTTGGCACTAGGAGCTTTCTTGGGGCCCATGGTGGCTTATTTAGCAGTTGCAAGCACTAAAAACAGTGGAATAATGACAATATACTGGTATGAATGCGTGGGTGTGGGTGGGTGGTCGCTCTCACTTGTAAACAATAGCACACTGACGCTCCCTGAGTGCGCGCTCAGCTGGCGCAGCGGACACGTCCGGTACGAATGTCGTTAGACGAATCAAACATCGTAAGTCGCATTCAAATTTCTTACGTTATAAATATCGGTTATCGAATATAACGTAAGATGATAACATCGTAAGTCAGGTACCACTGTATATATATATATATATATACAGTGGTCCTCGTTTTCAAAATTCGTTCCAGAATGCTGCTCAATTGCCATTACCGAACGAATTTACTTCCTTAAGAAACAATGTCACATAGGTTAGTCTATTTCAGACCCCCAAAAATACACTTGCAACAGCACTTACGAAAATACACTTACATAAATGTTCGAGTGTGGAGATGCACGAAAACCGAGGGACCACTGTATATATATATTATTTTATTATTATTAACACATCGGCCGATTCCCACCAAGGCAGGGTGGCCCGAAAAAGAAAAACTTTCATCATCATTCACTCCATCACTGTCTTGCCAGAGGGGTGCTTTACACTACAGTTATAAAACTGCAACATTAACACCAATCCTTCAGAGTGCAGACACTGTACTTCCCATCTCCAGGACTCAAGTCCGGCCTGCCGCTTTCCCTGAATCCCTTCATAAATGTTACTTTCCTCACACTCCAACAGCACGTCAAGTATTAAAAACCATTTGTCTCCATTCACTCCTATTAAATACGCTCACACATGGATGCTGGAAGTCCAAGCCCCTCGCACACAAAACTTCCTTTACCCCCTCCCTCCAACCTTTCCTAGGCCGACCCCTACCCCGCTTTTCCTCCACTACAGATTTATACACTCTAAGTTATTCTGTCTCATTCCATTCTCTCTACATGTCCAAACCACCTCAACAACCCCTCCTCAGCTCTCTGGATAATAGTTTTGGTAATCCCGCACTTCCTCCTAATTTCCAAACTCCGAATTCTCTGCATTATATTCACACCACACATTGACCTCAGACACGACATCTCCACTGCCTCCAGCCTTCTCGTTGCAACATTCATCACCAATGCTTCACACCCATATAAGAGTGTTGGTATAACTATACTCTCATACATTCCCTTCTTTACTTCCATGGACAAAGTTCTTTGTCTCCACAGACTCCGAAGTGCTCCAATCACCCTTTTTCCCTCATCAATTCTATGATTCACCTCATCCTTCATAGACCCATCTGCTGACATGTCCACTCCCAAATATCTGAATACATTCACCTCCTCCATACTCTCTCCATCCAATCTGATATCCAATCTTTCGTCACCTAATCTTTTTGTTATCCTCATCACCTTACTCTTTCCTATATTCACTTTCAATTTTCTTCTTTTACACACCCTACCAAATTCATCCACCAACCTCTGCAACTTCTCTTCAGAATCTCCCAAAAGCACAGTGTCATCAGCAAAAAGCAACTGTGACAACTCCCACTTTGTATTTAATTCTTTATCTTTTAACCCCACACCTCTTGCCAAGACCCTCATATTCACTTCTCTTACAACTCCATCTATAAATATATTGAACAACCACGATGACATCACACATCCTTGTCGAAGGCCAACTTTTACTGGGAAATAGTCCCTTCCCTCCACACACTCTAACCTGAGCCTCACTATCCTCATAAAAACTCTTCACTGCTTTCAGTAACCTACTCTATTCCATACATACATACATACATATATATCTATATATATATATAGGATGGGGTCCACCTCTGGTACAAATTGTGGGATCCATAGTCTCGGAGAAGTGGATAAAAAGGCTTCAAGGATGCCATTTGAATATTCCACTTCTCCTACCACCCTATTTTTTTTTTTTTTTTTTTTTTTTTTTGCCAATGGGTATATTTTATTACATAATATGGTACAAAAGATTTAAGAGATACATTGTTGATATAAAGATGGCATATACAGTACACAAGGTGAGAGATACATGTCTAGTACATATTGTTACATGTTTGTCACTGATTATAATGTGAAAATCTCATCCAGCTCTTCCGAGCTGGGGCGCATGCCCAGAATACAGCATGCATTACCCCTCTGAACAGCAGCGCTGAGTCGTTGGAACAGAAAACTAGCTGCTTTGGGATCCCTAGTTACCCTGTTGAGTCTTTTGCCTAGCTCCTTGAGGAACTTAGATGCACTCTTTCCCCATAAGCCAAGGGTCTCTGAGCCTATGGGAACAAACATATAATGATGGGCAAGTTCTCCATATTTTCTCGACTTCTGGGACTCCCTGAAGGTGGCAGCTGCCCCTCCTTCCTCCCTGGTGTATTGGAGATAGGTATCAGCCAAGGTAGATGCACATGTGTAGTCCCACACCACCTGCTTGCCGTCTATCCAGGCTTGAAGGGTGATACCATCTGGACGCTTTTGGCTGCCATCAGATCTGCATAGTTGGGGTGGTTCCCTTACTGCGGGGCATCCGGCTGTTGTGAGGCTCCTCTTGATAATGTTATTAACCTCTTCATGTCTTGCAATCTTTCCCTCGGATTTACGACACACAAGACCATGGTACCCGAATCGGTCTGCTGCTTCACTGCCACAAATACACCTGTGTTCGGCGAGAATAGGGGCGGCAAGTCGAAGAGCAACACCAATGCGGATTTTCTGTGGGTCGAGGCGTGTGCCAAGGCTGGAGTTGGGAACAGCCAAAAGAAAGTCCCCTGCATGAGGAGCTCTCACTGCAAGGAGGCGGGCTCTATCCTTCCCTGACACACACTGAAGCATTGCTGAGGCTATATTCTCTACTATTGGGCCATCCCAGTGCGACTGTTTGTAGTTGTTGGGGAGAGCAGGCCTGGTTTCAGAGCCTGTTAGGTTATCCCAGATCCTGGCTCCATCAACGAACTTTTTGGATTCCAATCGTGTCCCTAAGATGTTCAGGGAGAATTGCTGCTATATCTATATATATATATATATATATATATATATATATATATATATATATATATATATATATATATATATATATATATACAGTGGTACCTCGACTTACGATGCTATCATCTTACGTTATATTCGATAACCGATATTTATAACGTAAGAAATTTGAATGCGACTTACGTTGTTTGATTCGTCTACCGACATTCGTACCGGACGTGTCCGCTTGGCGCCCAGCTGAGCGCGCACTCCAGGGAGCGTCAGTGCTATTGTTTACAAGCGAGAGCGACCACCCACCCACACCCACGCATTCATACCAGTATATTGTCATTATTCCACTGTTTTTAGTGCTTGCAACTGCTAAATAAGCTACCATGGGTCCAAGGAAAGATCCTAGTGCTAAGCCTGTGGTAAAGAATGTGCAGGGAGTGAAGCATTTATGCAGGGAGTGTAGCATTTATGCAGGAGTGTAGCAGGCATGCGGGAGTGTAGCAGGCATGCAGGGAGTGTGCAGGCATGCAGGGAGTGTAGCAAAGATGCAGGGAGTGTAGCAGGGATGCAGGGAGTGTAGCAAGGATGCAGGGAGTGTAGTAGGCATGCGGAGTGTAGCATTCATGCAGGGAGTGTAGCATTCATGCAGGGAGTGTAGCAGGATGCAGGGAGTGTAGCAGGGATGCAGGGAGTGTAGCAGGGATGCAGGGAGTGTAGAGGATGCAGGGAGTGTAGCAGGATGCAGGGAGTGTAGTAGGCATGAGGGAGTGTAGCAAGGATGCAGGGAGTGTAGTAGGCATGCAGGGAGTGAGCAAGGATGCAGGGAGTGTAGTAGGCATGCGGGGAGTGTAGAGGATGCAGGGAGTGTAGCAAGGATGCAGGGAGTGTAGCAAGGATGCAGGGAGTGTAGTAGGCATGCAGGGAGTGTAGCAAGGATGCAGGGAGTGTAGTAGGCATGCAGGGAGTGTAGCAAGGATGCAGGGAGTGTAGTAGGCATGCAGGGAGGTAGCAGGGATGCAGGGAGTGTAGCAAGGATGCAGGGAGTGTAGCAAGGATGCAGGGAGTGTAGTAGGCATGCAGGGAGTGTAGCATTCATGCAGGGAGTGTAGCATTCATGCAGGGAGTGTAGCATTCATGCAGGGAGTGTAGCATTCAAAGAAAAGGCCAGTAACCCCAGAAAAGAACTTGGTACCTGCAGTGTTAATGGAAGGATTCCTTCCAAACACTAGCATACTACTCCACCTTCTCCCTCCTCCCGTCCTCCAACATCAACAACTCTTCAATAAATGTAAGTGAATGTTATTGTTCAATATTTACATGTGTATTTAGGTATTCTTTATTAAATTATTTATTATTTAATGTCAAAAGTTCTAAAAATATTTTATTTAACTACTTTTGGAAGTCTTGGACGGATTAAATTTATTTCCATTATTTCTTATGGGGAAAATTGATTCGTGTTACGTTTGTTTCGTCTTAAGAAATGCCCTCTCTGACGGATTAAAAACGTAAGTCGAGGTACCACTGTATATATATACACACACACACACACACACATACATACATACATATACATACATACATACATACACACACACACACACTTACAATTATGTAAGTAAAATATTGTAAGTGCTCGTGGAAGTGTATTTTTAGGGGTCTGAAATAGACTAACCTACGTAAGGAAGTAAATTCGTTCGGTAATGGCATTTGAGCAGGTTTCTGGAATGAATTTTGCTCGTTAGGCGGGGGTCCACTGTATATGAGTTTTTGTATTTTACTTCAAGTATATTATAAGGCTTTATACAAATATGTACACTATATACAGAGAGAGTAATATTAGTGCATGCCACGGTAGTCAAGGCAGAACAACAGCCAATAGACAAACACGACCGTACAACAACCAGCTCAGGGAGGGAATGACAATGGCAAACATGCGAGTGGAATCCACGTCACCTTTCCCATTGCCAGACCCGCACTATGATTGGTTGAACCAAGCTGTTGATCTGGTGATGGGGCCCCAAATCACCAAACTCTTAACAAGATGGTTCGCTGGTTGGTGAGGCAACCTATGTGGGTGTGTTTAACATGCTCCGAATAAGGGTGACGTACTCTTTGCATGCAACAATTGCCATTCTTGAGAGACTGCACTCTCCTGTCTCCACATTGGCCATACTTGCATTACCCATGGGTATCTCATAGAGCAACACCCTATTCCCCTCTATGAGGTTTGTTGGGTCCCTATTTCATTTCTTCACTTTCTTGTGGATTGTCAGGTTTATTAGCGACCTCTCAGAATTTACCTCCAACGACACCGCCGCCCTACCACTCTTACCTTATCTTCCATTCTTGCAGACGGCTCTGCCTTTGATTACAATCACTTTTTGACTTTTTGTCAACTGATTTATTGTACGAACTTTTACACATAGCCTTAGTGTCCCTTCCAGCCCTTTTCTCCCCTCACCTCTGATCCCCTCTCCACCTAGCTGTTTATAGCCCCTGTAATATTTTCTGCCCTGCAGCACTGTATGACCCTTGTTGGTTTAGTGCTTTCTTTGATTATAAGAAGAATAATAATACCCTTGTTAACTCTACCTCTTAGACACTCCTACAACACTACCTACTACCCTTGCTAACTCTACCTCTTGCACACTCCTACAACACTATTCTTGCTAACTCTACCTCTTGCACACTCCTACAACACTATTCTTGCTAACTCTACCTCTTGCACACTCCTACAACACTTGCTACTACACTTGCTAACTCTACCACTTACACACTCTACAACACTGTCTACTTCACTTGCTATCTCTACCTCTTGCACACTCCTATAACACTGTCTACTACCCTTGTTAACTCTACCTCTTGCACACTCCTACTACACTTGCTAACTCTACCTCTTGCACACTCCTACAACACTACCCTTGCTAACTCTACCTCCTGCACACTCCTACAACACTGTCTACTACCCTTGTTAACTCTACCTCTTACACACTCCTACAACATAGTGGTCTCTGACCTTTGTATATTCCTTCTTTATCACAATTCACTCTGTAGTGATCTATGATTCTCTCAGGTTTAGCACTTAGTTGGATTATTATTATAATACTCCATGAACTCATATTGTTTACATAAGAAGTACAGTGTCTGCACTCTGAAGGAAGGGTGTTAATGTTGCAGTTTTATAACTGTAGTGTAAAGCACCCCTCTGGCAAGACAGTGATGGAGTGAATGATGATGAAAGTTTTTCTTTTTCGGGCCACCCTGCCTTGGTGGGAATTGGCCAATGTGTTAATAAAAAAAATAATAAAAAATAATTATTATAAACAACTTGTGATTTATCTGGAATATCTTTACAGATAAATGTTTAAAAGTGATTATTTTATTTAGTGAAACATGTGACAATAGAGAAAAAAATCTTTTCTAGTTGAGTATGTTGTGTTGGTAATTGTCAATATTGTACTATACTGACTCATTTTCTATTGCAGAAGTATTTTGTGGAAGACTACCAGGTTGTGTCTTGCCAGACACTATATCTTCAGTACTTGAAGAAGCACCAGTGTAAGTGTCTTGAACAACAACTGATATTGCAGAAGTATTGTGTGGAAGATTACCAGGCTGTCTTGCCAGACACTATATCTTCAGTACTTGAAGAAGCACCAGTGTAAGTGTCTTGAACAACAACTGATACTGCAGAAGTATTTTGTGGAAGACTACCAGGCTGTGTCATGTGAGTACTAAGGATGATTAACTATACCACTGTTGTATGACTAAAATATTTTAAATGAAATACCTTTGTTTAAAAAATATGGAAAAATGTAAAGAACATAAACATTATCAATGTTCAGAGTGTCTGAAAAGTTTTAGTAGAAAACACAGTCTTGTGACACATGCAAGAGTACATACAGGAGATAAACCATATCAATGTTCAGAGTGTCTGAAATGTTTTAGTTTTAAATGCAGTCTTGTGATACATATGAGAGTACATACAGGAGATAAACCATATCAATGTTCAGAGTGTCTGAAATGTTTTACTGATAAAAGCACTCTTGTGCAACATATGAGAGTACATACAGGAGATAAACCATATCAATGTTCAGAGTGTCCGAAATGTTTTAGTAGAAAACACAGTCTTGTGACACATGTGAGAGCACATACAGGAGATAAACCATATCAATGTTCAGAGTGTCTTAAAGGTTTTACTGATAAAAGCGGTCTTGCAAAACATATGAGAGTACATACAAGATATAAACCATATCAATGTTCAGAGTGTCTGAAATGTTTTAGTAGAAAACACAATCTTGTGACACATGTAAGAGTACATACAGGAGATAAACCATATCAATGTTCAGAGTGTCAGAAATGTTTTACTGATAAAAGCAATCATGTGACACATATGAGAGTACATACAGGAGATAAACCATATAAATGTTCAGAGTGTCTGAAATGTTTTAGTAGAAAACCTAGTCTTGTGAAACATATGAGAGTACATACAGGAGATAAACCATATCAATGTTCAGAGTGTCTGAAATGTTTTAGTCAAAAACCCCATCTTGTGAGGCATATGAGAGTACATACAGGAGATAAACCATATTAATGTTCAGTGTCTGAAATGTTTTAGTAGAAAACACAGTCTTGTGACACATGTGCGAGTACATACAGAAGATAAAACATGTTAGTGTTTATTGTTTCAGGAATATTTTAGTTATAAACTGATGAGAATATATAAAGGGGATATACCATAACAGTGTTGAGAGTGTTAGAGGAGATAGAGTGATAGAGGAGATAAGTTCTATTAACCCTTTCACTGTTTGTACCGTATAGATGCGTCTTGCATGCCAGTGTTTTTGATGTATTAATACACCCAAATTCTAGTGGCTTCAAATCAAGCTATCTTGGCCCAGGACCACTCCTTAGGCCTCCGAGGCAATCTACCATTTTTCCTTAAGGCCTTCTTAACTGTAAGACATTTCCGTGTCCGAGTTAGTAATGAGCTTTCCCGGGAGTTTGTCCAAGCTGAAGGTGTCCCCCAGGGTTGAGTTCTGAGCACAACACTCTCCTTGCTATAAATAATCTGGCATCTGTTCTCCCATCCAATATTTGGTCATCGCTTTATGTGGATGACTTTGCTATAGCTTGTGCAGGTGCAGACTGTCACCTCATTGCAGTTTAACTCCAGCATGCCATCAACCGGGTTTCCGATTGGGCCACCACTCACGGGTTTAAATTTTCTAGTGGCAAAACTCATCAAATTACGTTTACTAGACGTTCAGTGGTCTCTGATCATCCATTGTACGTACCTATATGGCTCACGTATCCCAGAACATGATAGTCAGGTTTCTCGGCCTCCTGTTTGACAGTCGATTGTCCTGGAAACCTCACATTACCTCTCTGAAGGCAACTTGTCATAGCCGGCTGAACCTCCTTAAAACCCTAGCACATCTTTCATGGGGGGCTGATCGTAGATCTCTCCTTCACCTGCATTCAGCACTAATTTTAGCGAAACTCGATTATGGTGACCAGATATATTCAGCAGCCTCCCCTGCTACTCTTTCCAGCCTTAATCCCATCCATCACCAGGGATTGTGTTTATGCCTTGGTGCTTTTCGTTCTTCCCCGGTTGAGAGCCTCTATGTAGAAGCGAACATTCCATCCTTGTCCAATCGTTGTGATGCACATTGCCTTCGCTATTATGTTCGCTCTCATGACCTCCACAATCCTTCCATGAATAGGATTGTCACAGATGTTAGTAGACGCTTTCTATTTGTTCATCGGCCCTGTTTACTTCATCCCTTTTCTCTTCATCTACATTCACTCGTCTTCTCTTCAGCTATCACCTTTCTATGTTCATGTGGCATCTCCCTTTCCCCTACCCCCTTGGGAAGTTCTGCTGTTCGTGTCTGTTCTATTCCTCTACCTTCTGTGAAAGCCCAACTACCTACGGCGGCTTCTCGCTCTTTTTCTTCTGTTCCACTTCCGTTCTCATTCCATTGCAGTGTACACTGATGGTTCAAAGTCATCTGACGGCGTCGGATTTGCAGCAGTGTTCCCGGACAGTGTCGTGCGAGGGCATCTATTACCCTCGGCTAGTATATTTACAGTTGAATTGTATGCCATTCTTGTGGCACTTATCCGTATTGCATCTATGCCTGTGTCACCATTTGTGGTCGTTTCAGACTCCCTTAGTGCTTTACAGGCTATACGAAAATTTGATACACCTCACCCCCTAGTTCTTTGTATCCAACTTTGGTTACGCCGTATCTCTAGCAAGCACAAAGTTATTGTTTTTTGTTGGGTCCCTGGTCATATTGACGTACAGCGCAATGAACAGGCAGACACTGCTGTGCGGTCAGCAGTACATGACCTTCCCGTTTCATATAGTGGTGTTCCATTCACGGACTATTTTGCGGTCATTGCTACCCACCTTCGCACCCGTTGGCAACAACACTGGTCTGACCTGCTAAATAACAAACTTCATTCTATTAAACCGAGTACAGTGGACCCCCGAGTAACGATCATTCCAAATAACGATTTGTTCGGGTAACGATTGCTTTTTACGGTCAATATTTTTCTCGGGTAGCGATACGTACCAGAGCTGTCCGCCTGCTCTGCGCTTGCGCGCCTCTGCCCAGGACGGCAGTCTCGCCTTGTTTACACTTGAGTGAACAATACCCAGCATGCTCTTTCAAACATTCACAATACATTTGTTGTCTTTTTTGTGGTTTAGTGATTGTCACAGTGAAATAAGTCA
>WNWK01036353.1:0-19209 GCA_009830355.1 Cherax destructor | reverse complement strand
TAAGTTACCTATTTTTTTTCCCCTATGGCTGCTGACTGATTGGAGGGTCTTCCCAAAATCAGCCATTCCAGTTGATGTAAACTCTGTTCAAAGCTGAGGATCTTGTTTTCCCAAGGTGCTAACTTAGTTTAAATGCTTAGATAGTTTGTACGAAGATTCATGTTTTCCCAGTTAGGGTGGTGATGTAGACTTAAGAGGACAGGATAATTTGTCATACCTGAGATGTTTCAGATGGATCAAATCCTTTGAAGGCAGTGTGGTTTGGGGGAGATTCAGTCATGATTGGTGTTGTTGCTGCCCCGTCGTTTTGGGTGGTGGTTGTATAGGGTGAGGGAGAGTCAAGTCAGCCATTGTGTTTGTTGACGTGTTGCCTGGGGTGGTGGTGGGGGGGTGGATTGATGACCGCGCCCTGCTGGGTATTCAAGGGAAATAGTCGAGTTCTTGGTGATTTCTTGCTGTTTTTTTTGTTGCTTCTGTTATTAGGTCTCATAGTAGTACAGGGTTGTTGTAGATAGGGAGAAGCTATAGTTGCTCGGGAGCTTGTTGTGGTGCTCGTCTGGCAGCGGCTGTTTTTTGAGTTTGGGAATCACTCCCCACTTGGATCGAAAATTTTTTCGAGTAGATGGTCTTACTGTTGATATTCTTGAGTCAATCTGGGTTCTATTGCGTTAGTGCAGCAGTTCTGCAATTAGGCCATCATAGAAGCGTTGGTGCTATGGCTGGAAAAATGAGCTTGGTGCCACTCCACTGCCGCTGCCTTCAATAAAGGTAAGTAAATGTTATAGTGGACCTTATTGAATCAAACTCACCTCATTCAGTTTTCAGTCTTTTTAAACATTTATTCCATAAAATGATTAATATTAATTTAGTCCATTAGATTAAAATAAAAGACTTAAAATAATAAACCTACATAAAAGGGTAGTTTTGGAGTGTGGAATAGGGGCCCAGAATAAAATTTTGTTTTTATTTTTTGTCGTAGGGAAATTTTTTTTTTGGGTGGACGATTAATTTTTTACTTTTTTTTTGGGGGAAAAAGGTTTCAAATTTTACGTTATTTTGTGTTAAGTAATTCTCCTGGGGGTTAATTACGATGTGAAAGACCCTGTATTTTTATGGTATTTATGCGTATTCTGTTTTTTCTCTTTTTTGGAATAAAATATATTACAGAAATGAGATAATTTTGTTTGGGTTTCACGATAAAGTCCTTAAAATTACCAAGTAGGGGAAACCGTTTTGATTTAAGGTAAAAAAATCCCCCACCCCTCAATAAAATCAACTGATAGTCTAATATTCTTGAAAAAGCCCGGGGATATTATTTTTTGTTTTACAATACATAGTATACATAACAAAAAATCTTATTTTTGTGAAAAAAAAATTAAAAAAAAGAAAAAGTAATGAAGGGCCTGAAGACATGACAAATGAACAGATAAAATGTTTTTTTAAGGAATGTCTGTTTTGTTTATTCTGGACTCTATTTTGAAATTGGCATTTTTTGAAATTTGGGGATTTTTAAATTGCCAATTTCTGTTTTTATTGGGTAGTTAAATCGAAATTTGGGTTTTTTTGTACTCAATCGATGAACAAATGGAATTCTAAAAAAATAGCAAAATTAGTAGATAACTTGGAAATTGGGCCCAAAAAGGGGGCCGGGGTGAAATGGGATCAAATTTCCCGAACTGTCCAAGAGCATAACCTTTTATTTAACATTTCATTTTTTTTTGGGCATTATGATAAAAAATATCTTTTTATCATTTCTAAAAATTTTTTTTTTTCTGAAAATTTTTCACCCTAACATTTAAGGATGGTCCCCCCCTGAAAGGTTAGCAGTGTTCGCCTGAAATGTTTTTGTTTAAACTTTTTAACCCCTTTAATTTTCCAAAAAAGGGGGAAAAGTTTTTCGCTCGCTCCAAGTAGATCACGTTTTTTTTTTCATTCCCAAATTTGTGCGATAGGCCAGTCGCCTAGACATGAGAGAATAGGTCGCCCTCGTGTCTGGGGGAAAATTCAGGGGGCCCCCCGGGGGGCCCTGCCGGCCTCCGTTGGGCGACCCGATAACCCGGCACTGTGGAACGAGTCAATCAACCACAGCCCGGCTTTCCCACGGTGCCCGTCCAGTCCTTGAAAAAGGGAGGGTTTTTTGGTAATCCCCTGATGTTTCTGGGGGGCGTTGAACAATCTTGGGCCCCCGACATATTGTGTTTTCCCTCAACCTGTGTGGCACCTGCTCTTCATTGGGGGGGTGTTTTCACCCCCCCGGCTTTTTCTAGGGGTGTTTTTTAAGTTTTGTACAACCCGAAATTTTCCATGTGTATATAATAATGTATTTTCCCCCGGGAAAAAAAGTACAGGTTTTGGAACCAAGCGTTTCCCAGGTTAGGGGGTTTTTTCCCCTTTTCTGTGAAGGTTCTCTGCACATTTTCAAGGGCCCAAATTTTACCCCCCCTTAAAAGGGGCCCAGGCAGCAATATTCTAGCCCAGATAGAACAAGGGCTGGTGTCAACAGGGTTGGTCCCCGGTTTTTAATTCTCATTTCCCTCCTGTCATTTTTGAAGATGAATTTCTTGTTATGGTCCTTGGGTGAGATCCTCTGAATGATCACCCCAATTTTAATTTGTTTTCATTGTGTGGTTGGAATTAGTTTTGAAACTGAAGAGTTTTTAATTTTTTCCCTTTTTCCCCGTATCAAATTTAATTAAATTTCTCAAATTAACTTCATATTTTTTCAAATTTTAAAAGGGTTTTTTGGTTTTTAGGTCTGCTTAGTCTGCCGTGTTTTTTCCGGGGGGAATGTCATACGGTTCTTGCATCTGCAAAGGAAAGGGCCGGCCCTTTGGGGTTTAACCCCTTCAATATCTGATATGAGGATGAGGAATGGGATAAAAAGGGGTACTGTGCCTTGGGGGAAAAATTTTCACAAAGGCCTCGGGATTTTATCTTTGATCACTCTTTGTTTCTCTGTTGGGAAATTATAGATCCTCTCCCTTTTCCCTTGTTTTTCCCTTTTTTATCACGATTTTTTTTGCTATTACACCACCGGTCCATTGTAAAAGGTTTTGAAAAATCTGTGTTATAACATCTGATTCGGGTTTATCTTCTAGAGACCCAGGATTGTTGTAGTGCTCCAGTTTTTTTAAAACCGGGACAAGAGCGGCCTCCTCAAAACCCCTGCTTCCCTGGGTTGTGCAATTGATGGGAAATCAAGAGGGGGTGGATCTTGTTTTAAAACCCCTTTAAAAATTTTTTAAAGATATGGGGCGAACCCCAATTGGTCTGGTTCCCTTTGTTTTCTCCCTTTGTGGAGGGCCAGGTTTTTTTTTAGTATTTTGGGGACCCCAGTGCCCATGCTTCCTCCCCAAAAGATTTTAAAAAGGGATGTTTTGGGGGTTTCTTGCAGTTCTTGATGAACAGGGGGGTTCCAGGCCTGGGCCGGGAGAAAGGGGCTTTCATTGGTGTTTTTCCCAAAGTCATTTGGCGTCTTGGATGGAAAGGATGCCTGTCAAATTTTTGGAATCTCAAAAAAATTCATTTGGGTTTTCATTTTCAGTCGGGTTAGTGGCTCACTAAAAACTGGGTCATACGGGGAATTTAAGAAACCTCACCCATTTCCTTGCTGTCATCTGTTAGGACCCACCCCTTTTTAATGGGGCCCAATATTTTTGTTTTCCCTCATTTTGTTTTTTGCATAAAAGAAATCCCTTTGGGTTTTTTAAATTTCATTTTTTTTTTGTTCTTCCTGTGTTTTTGGGATTCCTGTAAGTTTTCTTTTTTTTTTAATTCAATGTTTTCTATTTCTCTAAAATTGTCCCCCTCGTTTTTCAGATATATTGGCCTCCTGTGGCGCTCCGTTATTCTTTCCCTTTGCCTGAAAGGGGCGCCTCTCTTTCTAGTTTGCATCTTCTCCCCCTTTTTCCCCGGGAATTTGCCTTGAGAAAACCCTGGGGTCCACAGAGTTAATTTGTTCTAGACATAGGTTGGGGTCCGTGATGCTTGTGAAACTTCCCAGTTATACATTTTGGGGCCCCTTTGGGTTTTCTTGGTCCCACCTTTTGTTTTTTTTTGGGTTGAATTTGGGGAAAGCTCCCCCCGCGGCTGATCCAAATTTTTTTTTATCGGGGCTCCCCATGCATGTCTGGACCTCATTAGTTTTGATCTGAGTATATTTTTTTTAAAAAGATTTAATTTCAGATCCCCTTAAAATTTTGGGGAAAAATGAGGTGGGGTATTCCCCTAATCTTTTGGGCTCCACTGTTTTCTGGTTTTAAAGGGGAATTTGTTGCAGAGATTTAAAAATTCATTGCAAAATTTTCATCCGGGGCTGCCTTTTCCCCGGTTTATTTTTCTGTAAAAACCTTGTTTGCATTTCCTCCCTTTTGGGGCCCCGAGGTTGAAATCCCAGTAGGAGTTGGGGGGAGCCGGAAAAACCGCAGTGGTCAATTTTCAGGCTGTTCCTGGGAAATTTTGGGGGGTTGCATCCGGGGGCTGGGCAAACCCCATTTCTTAAAAATTTTTATTCTTAAAAAATTGCTAGTAGTTCAACTTTTATTTATTTGAAAGGGGTTTTTGTAGTTCCGAACATAATTTACTCTGATATACAGGCCAACCCCCCTTTGCCCTTTTCTTTTGTCCCCAAGGGGGTGGAGCCTGGGATCCATTTTCATTGTCCAAATGATTCCCATGTGGGGGTTTTGTGAAAGCCCAAACATAGCATTTGGTCTGTAATCCCGTCCCCGAATAAGGGGACCTTGTTTTTTGTTGTGGCTGACCCTGTATATTAGAAAATGAATGTAGTTGGTTGGTTTATTTTGGTTTTGGGGGCCTTTTTTTCCCGGGTTTAAATCTGTTGTAATGGAGAGGAGGCCACTGGGCCGGGTTTCCCCCCAGAAATGTTTCAGTTGGGGTCAAATTTTTTCATTTTCCCTGCCCGGGGTTTTTTTCCCCTTCCCCGGCACTAAAAACCCCCCCTCCCGGGGTGGCTTGGCCCCCGTTTTGATGGTCTGGATGGTTTGGGCCCTTAACCCTTTTGGGGTATCCTCAATATAAGTTATAGCCTGTCTTTCCTGAATTGGGGGGGCAATTTGGGTGGAAAAAATTCGGGGGGGGATTGCATTTGCCCCGTTTTTTTTTAACGGCATTTTTTGGGTGATCATAAATTCATGACCCTCGTTTCCCAGATTTTCCATCCTGCAGATACCAATGCATAGTATTCACATGGGGCCCGGTTTTCCCTTTTGGCCCCGTTTTTTTTACCTTTTTCCCCATTGGGGGGTGGGGTTCCCCGTCTCTGCCCCCCCCCTTAAATTCGGTGCCAACAATGGGTCTTCTTTTCCGGTAATTTATCTTCAGTATTTCCCCCATCCCCCTTTTTTATTAAACAGGGTTTCAATTTTTAAAACTGTTTTTTTGTTGTCCTTGACCCCCCTGTTTCCTCATTTATTTTTATAGAGGCTACTGTCCCCCTTAGGTCACCCTATTTATTTTTTAATTTTTAAATATATTGGATCATTTCCCAAAATTTACCAGGGGGGAAACACTTTACTGCCCCCGATTTTTTACTTTTTTTAATTTTTAAAAGCGCCCTGTTTTTTTTGAAGTCCCATTAGGTGTTTCATCTTTTAATATCGTGTAAATTTTTTTCCCCAAATTTAGGGCTCATTTGGGCCTTTAAAAAAAACTTCCTTGTTTAATATCTGGGATTTAAATCTTGAAAATTTCACAAGGGGAGCATTTTTAAAAAAAGTTGTGAAAAACCTCAGAGGAAGCTTTTGGTTGTTTTGCAAAACCCGGGGGGTTTTATATTTAATTTTTTTTTGTTTTTCCGATTCTTTCTAATAGGTTCCTTTTTAAATGGTGGTTTGTCTTTTGGGGTCAGACCATTTTTTTTTGTTGTAAGTGGGTTACAATCTTATTTTCTAAGTTTTGTTTTTTGTTTTGGGAAATTTTAAAGGGCCCAAAACTCTTTCCGCTTATTGAATCCGGGCAATGATACCAGTTTGAATCCCGTCAAGGTTCCCCTTTTTTCTTGGATCTAGAGATCCCGTGTAACTTTTTTAAAAAAACCCGTAAAAATTTTTGTTTCGGAGGCAGGGCCACTGGAAAATGATTTAAACAGGGTTTAAAGATCGGTATGGTACAAAAATATAACTTTTTCGTTTTGGAGATAAACCCGGTCCTTCTGGAGCTCCTCCCCCACGGCGGCCGTACCTCTGGCACCCTGGTTTTCCTCTGGCACCCTGGGTTTCCTCTGGCACCCCGGAAACCCCCCCCCTTTTTAAAACCTGGGTTTCCGGGATTTTGATTTCCCCCTAATGGGTTTAGTTTTGTTTTGTTTTTTTTACACCACAACACTGTTGTTTTTTTAAAGACTGGAATATATAGGGCTTTTTTTTGGGGAAAAACGTTCCCCTGACAACTCACAACTCCCGGGGCTTTGGGAAGGATCCCCAAGCGGCCGCTTCAATGATTTCAAAAACAAAAATGGGGGGGCCCCAACACTTTTTTTGTTTCCAATTTTTTGATCTATTAATTTTCTGTATATAAGGGGCCCCCTGAATTTTCCCCTTAGATCTATCTTCCCCTTTTTTTCAAAGGGGACTTTCCTTCCTCTGACAAATAAAGCGTTTTGTTATTTCACCTGGCCAAGTTCCCCCCGGTTTTTCACTATGTTCTTTTAAAAAATTCCTTGTTTTTGACTCTGTATAAGGTTTTTTGTTGCGATCACTGGAGGGATGACCCAAAATCACGGGACAGTTTTAAGGGTTTTAATGGGGACCGAAAACCAAAAAAACACCGGCAAGACGGGTGCCGGGGCCTTCCCCCCTGGGGCCCGGCTGGGACATGGTCCCTCGGGTTTTGTGTATCTCTGGTTGATTTCAGTTTTTGTGTTTTTTTGGGGAAAATTGCCCCCGTTTTGTGGGGTTCCCCCCGTTTTGGGCTGGGTCCGGGGAAACCCGTCCCCCAGTGCCGCCCCTTGGAAGGCCGTAAGCCTTCCCTCCCCCCAAATGCCCGGAGTCCCAGCATTGGGGTGAACATCAAAAAGGGGTTTTTACAAAAATTTTTTTAACAATTCATTGTTTTTTGGGGCCCTTTATTATTGTGTTGACTACTAAATAAGCTTTTCCATTAAAGAAAGTTCCCATGCCCTTTTGGGAAAGAAAGTGAGGAAAACCGTAAAGGAAAAAAATAATGGGAAAAAAATGATAGTGGTGTATGTTTGCCCAAAATGGGATTACAAAAAACCCCAAAAACCATCGGTTCCCTTGTGTATAAGAGAAAAGCAAAACCCGAAAAAACTAATGTTGTAAAGGGGGGAATACCCTAACCAAAAAAGAGATCCAAAAAAAAAAGAAAAATGGGAAATTTTGTTGCTGTGGATAAACCCCAAAAACCACGGGGTGATAACAAAAACCATCATCGTGAAAACAAAAGGGGGGGTTAAAAGCCGAAACTTTCAAGAAAAAGCCTGGGAAACCCGTATGGGTTTGTTGGGTTAAACAACAAAAGGGTGGTTCGAAAAATTTAAGAGGAACTGGCACCCCCACAGTGTTAAGGGGGATGGTGAGGGGGCCAGTTCCCGATAAAGAAAAGGGGCTGAAAAAATTTTGCTGACTTTAAAAAAATATTGAAATAAAATTTCAAACCCCGAAAAAAGTTTTTAAATTTGAATTAAACAGGCCTCTTTTTAAGAAAAAACCCAAGGGGGACCTACATCACCCGGAGGAAAAAAGGAAGCGGGACACAAGCCCATGAAAAACAGGACAACTCAATGTTGGTAACGCTGAAAGGGGGTTTCAAAAATGAAGCCTTTTTTTTCGTATCACTCTGGAAAACCCAATGTTCAGGGACCCAATGTTAAAAGAAAATTTGTGTGTTTTAAGTCTAATGGGGAAAGGGTACTAGGGGAAAATTTTTCCCGGGAAAGGTTTAATCAAGTGTTTTGGGCCCCCGGGGAAGAATATTTATTGGAGAATAAATTGCCATTGGGGCCTCCTGGTAATGGACAATGCCCTGGTCATCCTCCAAAACCCACGACCAAAAAGGCTGATTTATTTTTAAAATGAAATTCTTTCCTTCCCCAACCCCCCCCTCCCCCAGCCCTTTGGGCCCGCAGGGTCATTTCAAACCAAAAAATGTCCCCCAAAGCAATTTTCAAAGGTGGATGTGAAATGACACTAAATTGACCCCAAAAGGGGGTTCTGGAAGGGGCATGTTCTTCCATTGCATAAGGGCCCTTTTAGATAAAGCTTGGCAGGGGGGAACCTCCAGGGCGATGAACTCCCCGGGAGAAAATTGTGGCCCGGATTTTGTCCCAGATAGGGATTTTGAAGGGGGGTTTAACCCCTGAGGGCCTATGGGTTAAAAAAATATTGTGGAATTGGGGGCTTCCATGGGGTTGGATGTGAATTTTGGGGGGATTTGGGAAAAGTTGGGGGGGGAACCCAAAAGAAGGGCCCCAAAAACCTGGCTGCAAGGGCTTGGGCAACAACCAAAAGATCTGAAATTTTTTAAAATGGAAAAGAGATGTAAGGTGCCTTTCTTCAGGGTTAAAAAGGGGATTTGTGCAATGTGGGTAAATTTCAATCATTTTGGGGAGGGGCATCCTTTACAAAAATTTGGAATCCGTCTCATCAACTTTAACAATTTTTGTTTTCCCCTTTTAGGACATTTTTAAAAGACACCAGACACAGGGGGCTCTCTGGGGAGATAAGGCCACCCCCCGGGGGCAGGGATAGTGGCAGGGAGGGAGGGAGGGAGGCAGGGGTTGAGGCAGGCAGGCAAAGGCAGTGTATCCGCATTTGTCAAATGTCATCACTCTTGATAAGATGAGGCTAACCCCTGGCTGGCTGGCAGGGAGGCAGGAAGGGAGGGAGGCAGGGGTTGAGGCAGGCAGGCGAAGGCAGTGTTCCTCGTTTGTCAAATGTCATCACTCTGATAAGATGAGGCTAACCCCTGGCTGGCTGGCAGGGAGGCAGGCAGGGATAGTGGCAGGGAGGGAGGGAGGCAGGGGTTGAGGCAGGCAGGCAAAGGCAGTGTATCCGCATTTGTCAAATGTCATCACTCTTGATAAGATGAGGCTAACCCCTGGCTGGCTGGCAGGGAGGCAGGCTGGGAGGGTGGAAGGGAGGCAGGATAGTGGCAGGGAGGGATGGAGGCAGGGGTTGAGGCAGGCAGGCGAAGGCAGTGTTCCTCATTTGTCAAATGTCATCACTCTTGATAAGATGAGGCTAACCCCTGGCTGGCTGGCAGGGAGGCAGGCAGGGATAGTGGCAGGGAGGGAGAGAGGCAGGGGTTGAGGCAGGAAGGCGAAGGCATCAAATGTCAACAGTAATTAGTTTAGCAGATAATAAACAAGATAAGAAGACCCTCACCCTCTTCAAATGTCAATTTTGTAATTGGATTACTGATAAGACTGACATTTACACCTTCCTTCAATAATAATAATAATAATAATAATAATAATTTATTATTATTATTATTATTATTATATTCTCACGTGTATCCTAGGTAATTTACACTATGTATAATTGTATTTATGTGTTCCTGTGAGATAGACACACAGCCAGCCAGCCAGCCAGCCCGCCAGCCGGCTGACCATCTATGCAACCAGCTGTTCAGCCAGCCAGCCAGCCAACTGGTCAGTAAGCCAGCCAGCCAGCTGGCTAGCTGGTCAGCCAGCAAGCCAGCCAGCCGGCTGGCCATCCATCCACCAGACAGCTGTTCAGCCAGCCAGCTGGTCAGCTAGCCAGCCAGCCAGGTGGTCAGCTAGCCAGCCAGCCAGCTGGTCAGCTAGCCAGGCAGCCAGCTGGTCAGCCAGCCAGCTGGTCAGCCAGCCAGCTGGTCAGCCAGCCAGCCAGCTAGCTGGTCAGCCAGCAAGCCAGCCAGTCGACTGGCCATCCATCCAGCCAGCTGTTCAGCCAGCTAGCCAGCCAGCCAGCTGGTCAGCCAGCCAGCCAGCTGGTCAGCCAGCCAGCCAGCTGGTCAGCCAGCCAGCCAGCTGGTCAACCAGATAGCCAGCCAGCTGGTCAGCTAGCCAGGCAGCCAGCCAGCCAGCCAGCTGGTCAGCCAGTCAGCCAGCAGTTATTGTGTAGTATACAAGGAGTGTATATATACAAAATATGGTTTATATTGGTCTCACAGGACATAAAAGTTACTTGAAAAATAAAATATTAAAAATAAAAGAAAAAGTAAAAAAAAAAAAAAAACTATTACCGGCCAACCGGAAGTCACTGAGGTTGCTGTCAGCGGTTCAATTTTGGTCAACTTGAAACCTCCATATCTCAGTAAGTATTGATCGCAAAAAATTTTTGTTTAGCTATTTAGATTCAGAAAAAAGAACTCTATCATTTCATAAGAAAAAATAATTTTTTTTTTTTCCGAATATTTTTCGACCCCAGGAACACTTTCCCCAGAAGGCCTGTCGACCCCCAAAGGGTTAAAGGGTTAAACAAACTGAAGAACTAATGGGAAAAATAGGGTTACGTTCCTGGGAGCCTCCAAAAAGCGAAACAACTTTTTTTAGACAAAAATAAAAGTAAATATGTAATTGTAGTTCATTGTCGTGATGTATTATGTTGTTTTTACTGCTTAAGATTACCAATGCAACAAAAATAATAGTATTTCTTATCATAAATTGTGGGTGCTAGTGTTTGTGGAGAGTTATGCTGTGGCCCTACTGGGCTGAGGTGGATGGTAGAGGTTCTGGTACTGAAGTCGATTATACTCAAGTGTGCATAAATTTTGTAATGGATTTCTGTTCTGTTTTACCCCGCAGTACATTATACAACTGACGGTAAGGCATCAGCTGCTCTAGACACCGTTTCAGGGTCCTCTTCAGTGAAAAAGTAACTTTAGTCAGTCAGTAAATCAGTCAAGTCAGTAAGTCAGTCAAGTCAGTAAGTCAGTCAGTCAGTCAAGTCAGTCAAGTAAGTCAGTCAGTCAGTAAATCATTCAGTAAGTCAGTAAATCATTCAGTAAGTCAGTAAATCAGTCGGTCATCACACAAACTCATATTTACCGCATTTTTTTATGTGCACATTGACGCTTCATTACGACCACAGGCTATCTAATACAGTGGTACCCTGGATTTTGTACTGCTTTCAACTCGAACAATTATGTAAGTGTATTTTTGTAAGTGCTTTTGTAAGTGTATTTTTGGGAGTCTGAAACAGACTAATGTAATTAACATTCGCCCTTATGGGAAAAAATTCATTTGGTAACGGCACTTGAACAGCCTTCTGGAGCGAATTATTGAGAAATCCAGGGTACTACTGTATCTCTGTTTTCTTTGTTAATTCTAAGACTTAACCCTTTCAGGGTCCAAGGCCATTTTGGAAGGGGTGTGCCATGTCCAAGAATTTAAAAAAAAATCTTATTTTTATTATTAAATTGTAGAGAATCTTTTCTAAAGGTAATAATAAAAAAGTATGAAATTTGATTGAAAATTGATGAAATTATGCTATCGCGAATTTTGATGTGTCAGCGATATTTACGCATCGGCGATTTTGCCGACTTTTACTACCATTTTAGGCCAATTACATTATTCCAGTCGACCAAATTCTTAGCTATTTCACTAGCATTGCTTCTATTCTATCGATTGAGCATAAGAAATCGCCCAGTCAACTGTTTCAACTACAAAATAAAGTGGTTGGAAATTGGTAATTTAGCTAATTTAACTCAAAGTTCAAAATATTCCAATTTCAAAATAGGGTGCATAATAAGCAATGCAGGCATTCCTGGCACTAAACTAACATTTCCTCTGTTCATTAGTTATGTTTTCAGTCTTTACAAATGAATTCCATTTTGATTTTTATTCACATAATGAATTTTTATTCAAACCAAAAATGGAGGATTCACTGTTACGCAATTTTGTAATAATTGATCATATAATATCACCACATTTGTGAACGTATATTAGACCCACCAGCTGGCGCGTATTAGACGTGTGAGGTCATTTGTTTACTGTTGAACTTAGGCAAAATTTAACATTTCTGCTATTTTGAGCTCAGTTTCAAGCCATTTGCAGTACTAAAACCAATCGAAATCATCTCAATATCTGTAATATATCTTCCATTCTATCAAATGAGACCAAGAAATCTCAAATATAACTATACCAAGTACACGAAAAACACTGCAAAGTCGCTCTTTAATCGAAAATTGCTGTTTTATTTTTTTTCTCTCATTATGCACTGTGCTGCAGGATTTGTTTTATGTAGTGCACACTTACCACATAGATGTATTCTCTCATATCTAGGCCCAAATTTGCCGCTCAAAGCTTATCTGAGTGAGCTGAGCTCATGACGTAGAACTACGGTTTGGACCCTGAACTCAAAGATGTAGAACTATGGCACGGACCCTGAAAGGGTTAAATGCTTAAACCTTTTCTTGCCACTTTAAGCAACACTTGTATGCCTACTGGGTGCCATGAGTCATATTGGGACTTTAGTAACTCACTCATATCCTTGCTGTCATCTGTGTTGGACCCATCTCGTTTTAGTAGGGGCCCAATACTGGATGTTGTTCTCGACTTTTATTTGGCATAAGAAAAGAAATACTTTGGGTTTCTTTCAATTTCATTTATGGCTTTTAGTTCTTCCGCGTTTCTTGATTCCTGTAAGATTCCTTTAGTTTTAATTAGATGTTTGCTATTTCTCTGACCAGTGCCTCCCTACGTATTTCAGATATATTGGCCTCGTGTACCCACTCTGTTATTCTTTGCCTTCGCCTATATAGGGAGCGCCTCTCTCTTTCTAGTTTACATCTTCTCCTCCTTTTCCTTAACCCTTTGGGGGTCGACAGGCCTTCTCAGAAATGTGTTCCTGGGGTCGAAAATTTTTTGGAAAAAAAAAATTAATTTTTTCTTATGAAATGATAGAGAATCTTTTTCCGATCATAACGCTACCAAAATTATGAAATTTGATAGAAAACTAATGAAATTATGCTTTCGCGAAGTTCGCGGTATCTATGACACTGACGCATCGGCGATTTCACCCACTTCGAGCCCTATTTTCAACAAATTCCAATGTTTCAGTCTCCTAAAATTATAGCTATTTCGCTAGAACTCCATTTCTTCTATCGATTGAGTACAAGAACCCGCCTATTTACCAATTTCATCTACCCAAAATAGTGGTCAGAAAATGGTAATTTTCCAATTTCACACAAATTTCAAACGATGCCAATTTCTAAATAGGGTCCAGAGTAAACAAGGCAGACATTCCTGGCACTAAAATAACATGTTCTCTGTTCATTAGGCTCATCTCCAGGCCCTTGTTCCATTACTTTTGCTTTCCATTTTGAATTTTTATTCTCGCACAAAAATTGAAGATTTACTGTTATGTATACAACTGCATCATTGTAAAAATGGTATAAATAATATCAGAGCACTTGTGCATGACTATAAGACTTGCCAGTTGATGTGTATTGGATGCATGGTGTGATTTGTTTACTCTTGAACATCATCAAAAATCGAACATTTTCGCTACTTTGACCTCAAT
Source organism: Cherax destructor (assembly GCA_009830355.1). Taxonomy (NCBI): domain Eukaryota; kingdom Metazoa; phylum Arthropoda; class Malacostraca; order Decapoda; family Parastacidae; genus Cherax; species Cherax destructor. The sequence goes on along the minus strand of WNWK01036353.1, from coordinate 5,722 downwards.
TTCAAGGTACTTGTCATTGTCATACCAATCAAAATCATCTCTATTTCTGTAACATATCTTCCATTCTATCAAATGAGACCAAGAAAACGAGAATACATCAATAAATACCATAGGAAAATCGACTGCAAATTCACTGTTTTAATTGAAAAAATGGTCAGTTTTATTTCCTCATTATGCAGTGTGTGCTGCAGGATTTTTTTTATACTGCACACACTGACCACACAGACCCATTCTTTCATATGTATGCCTACCAGACGTTTTCTGCTTAAATTGAGGCCGCTAGAATTTGGGCGTACTAGTACGGCAACAACCCCTGCTCGTAAACGTACTAGTATGGCACCGACCCGAAAGAGTTAAGGGAATTTGCCTTGAGCAAACCTCAAGTCCACAGAATTAATTTGTTCTAGACATAGGTTAGGATCCGTGATGCTTAGGCTATCTTCCCAGTTTATATCATTTAGGACTTGGTTTAATTGGTCCCACCCTATGTTTTTGTTATTGAAGTTGAATTTGGAGAAGGCTCCTCGCGACTCATCACATTTTGTCGATCTGGGGCCCCCTCGTACATGTCTGGACCTTTATTATGTTGTGATCTGAATATATCGTTTTGATATGATGTCATTTCGTATCAGATCATCATTGTTAGTGAAAATGAGGTCCAGCGTATTCTCCAATCTTGTAGGCTCTATTATTTCTGGTTTAAGGTGAATTTGGTGCAGAGATTTAAAAGCTCATGTGTGTGCGAGTTTTCATCTGAGCTGCATCCTGGTGTTATCTCTGCTACCACATTATTTGCAATATTCCTCCATTTTAGGTGCCTTAGGTTGAAGTCCCCCAGGAGCAAGATGTTGGGGGCAGGAGCTGGAAGGTTTTCCAGACAGTGGTCAATTTTCAGAAGCTGGTCCTGGAATTGTTGGGACGTTGCATCCGGAGGCTTATATAAAACTACGATGACTAGGTTTTGATTCTCGATCTTTACTGCTATAACTTCAACTACATCATTTGAGGCATTTAGTAGTTCTGAGCATATAAGTGACTCTGTGATATACAGGCCAACAATCCCCTTTTGCCTGTTCACTCTGTCACATCTGTATAGGTTGTAGCCAGGGATCCATATTTCATTGTCCAAGTGATCCTTTATGTGGGTCTCTGTGAAAGCCGCAAACATTGCATTTGACTCTGTAAGCAGTCCATGGATGTAAGGTATTTTGTTGTTCGTCGCTGGCTTTAGTCCCTGTATATTTGCAAAGATGAATGTCGTCTGATGGGTGGTATAGGTGGTATGGGGGGTCTTTTTTTCCTGGCACTAATATCTGTTGTTCTGGAGTGGAGGCCATTGACTGTGGTTCCACTCCAGAAATTATTGCAGTTGGTGTACGATTTCTGTCATTTCCTGCCAGCTTTTTTTCCTTCCTGGCGCTAAAAAACCTCTCTGGAGTGGCTTTGGCTACCCAGGTTTTCCTATGGTCTGGATGTTCTGTGTCGTCTTGTACCCTTTAGGTGGTGTGCCTGGTAATATAGGTTATAGCACTGTCTTTCCTGAACTGATGAGTGACACATTTCAGGGTGGAAAAGCTTACAGAAAGGGAGGTTGCATTTTCCTGTTGTCATATGGGCACGGCATTTTCTGGGGTGGTAGAGACAATGTTTGTTAATAATTTTGCCTGTTTGCAAATTGTTAAGCATGTATGCATGTACAGTGGACCCTCGGTTTTCGTGTTTAACCCTTTCGGGGTTTTAGTCGTACTAGTACGTCTTACGCACTGGGGTTATTGACGTACTAGTACGCCTAAATTCTAGCGCCTCAAATCAAGTAGAAACAGGCTGTTAGGTCTAGATGTGATAGAATGGGTCAGTGCGGTCAGTGTGCGCAGTATAAAAAAATTTACTGACTGACTAAAGTTAGACTTTTTCAATGAAGAGGACCCTGAAACGGTGTCTAGAGCAACTGATGCCTTACTGTCAGTTGTATAATGTACTGCGGGGTAAAATAGAACATACAGTCATCCCTCGGTTTTCGATTTTAATCCGTTCCAGATGGATCGGCTAAAACCAAAATCGGAGAAAACCAAAACTATTTTCCCCATAAGAAATAATGGAAATTCAATTAATCCGTTTCAGAAACCCAGAAGTTTGGAAATTTTTTTTTGGGGGGGGGCCTTAAAGATAGATTTACATGCACAAATGAATGAACTGAATGTGGCACTTACCTTTATTGAAGACTGATGTTGCTGGATGGGAGAGGGAAGATGGGAGAGGGAAGAGACCCTAATTTTTGGAAGGAATCCCCTCCATAAGGACTCTAGGTACCAAGTCCTTATCCGGGGTCACTTCCCTGCATGCCTGCTACACTCCCTCCCTGCCTGCTACCTCCCTCCCTGCCTGCTACACTCCCTCCCTGCCTGCTACACTCCCTCCCCGCCTGCTACACTCCCTCCCCGCCTGCTACCTCCCTCCTGCCTGCTACACTCCCTGCATACATGCTACACTCCCTACATCATGCTACACTCCTGCATACCTGCTACACTCCCTGCATACCTGCTACACTCCCTGCATACCTGTTACACTCCCTGCATACCTGCTACACTCCCTGCATACATGTTACACTCCCTGCATGCCTGCTACTCTCCCTGCATACCTGTTACACTCCCTGCATACATGCTACACTCCCTGCATACCTGTTACACTCCCTGCATACATGCTACACTCCCTGCATACCTGTTACACTCCCTGCATACATGCTACACTCTCTGCATACCTGTTACACTCCCTGCATACATGCTACACTCAGTGCATACATGCTACACTCCCTGCATACCTGCTACACTCCCTGCATGCATGCTACACTCCCTCCCTGCCTGCTACACTCCCTGCATACATGCTACACTCCCTACATACATGCTACACTCCCTGCATACCTGTTACACTCCCTGCATACATGCTACACTCCCTGCATACCTGCTACACTCCCTGCATACATGTTACACTCCCTGCATACCTGCTACACTCCCTGCATACCTGTTACACTCCCTGCATACATGCTACACTCCCTGCATACCTGTTACACTCCCTGCATAACTGTTACACTCCCTGCATACATGCTACACTCCCTGCATACCTGTTACACTCCCTGCATACATGCTACACTCTCTGCATACCTGTTACACTCCCTGCATACATGCTACACTCAGTGCATACATGCTACACTCCCTGCATACCTGCTACACTCCCTGCATGCATGCTACACTCCCTGCATGCCTGCTACACTCCCTGCATTCATGCTACACTCCCTGCATGCCTGCTACACTCCCTGCATGCATGCTACACTCCCTTCATGCCTGCTACACTCTTAAACTCCATCGTGTTTCTCACTTTCACTATCATATTTTTTTATTATTTCTTCATTTCTACAGTGTTCCTCACTTTCTTTACCAAAGAAGTGGCACTAGGAGCTTTCTTTGGGCCCATGGTAGCTTATTTAGTAGTCACACCCAATAATCAAGGCCCAAAAACAATGAATTGTTAATAAATGTTTTGTATAAACTCCTGGGGTGATGTTCACTCAAGCGTAAACAATGCTAGACTGCGTGACAATGTGCGTGGGTGGCGGGCCTACGGCCTTTGTATGTGCGCGGCACTGGTGGACAGGTCCCATACGGTCGGCGAAAACTAAAACAATCGGCGAAAACTAAGACAAATTTTCCCTGAAAAAAGTCGGCGAAAACCAAAATCGGCGAAAACTGGGACAAGCGAAAACCAAGGGATGACTGTAAATCCATTACAGAATTTATGCACACTTGAGTACAACCATCGACTTCAGTACCAGAACCTCTACCATCCACCTCAGCCTAGTAGGGCCACAGCATAACTCTCCACTCTCCACAAACACCAGCACCCACAATTTATGATAAGAAATACTATTATTTCTGTTGCATTGGTAATCTTAAACAGTAAAAACAACATAATACATCACGACAATGAACTACAATAACATATTTACTTTTACAGTGGTCCCTCGACTAACGTAATTAATCCGTTCCAGGAGCTATTACTTAACATGAAATATACATAATTCGAAACCTTGTTTCCCATGAGAAATAATGTAAATGCAGTTGATCCGTTTCCACCCAAAAATTTTCACCAAAAATTCATTTTTTTTAAAGAATAAATACTATAGTTTTACATACAGAAAATAATGAGAAATAAATATAAAGCACTAATTTTAATGGATAAATGAACATTTGAATCAGTTTTACCTTTACTGAAGACTCTTGTTGGCGCATGAGAGAGGCAGGAGAGTTTGTTTGGAGGCAGGACAAGATAGCCCTTCAATACGACACTAATATGAACTCTGCGGCGTATTTATCTAGCACAATTCATCTAATATGACATAATAAATAATATTAATAACATAGAAACATGATATAAACTTTAGAATGAATAAAACATGTCAGTACGAATCTAAGAACTGGTGGAGTGTCTTGTGTTGTTATTGGTTATAGGGCCACTGAATATAAGCCGTGGTGGTAGTCGGTTTCAGCAGAAAGCAACCACCACTATCACACAAACAATGTGCATAATTTATAAATAAGAAACATTTACACTTTAATTTATAAATAAGAAATATTTACACTTTAATTTATAAATAAGAAATATTCACACTTATATAAATAAGAAATACTTACATTTACACTTGGAGATGGTGGCACAGTACTGCGTTCTTGTCAGTGTCCCTATAATCTCAAACATTGTAGAAGTTAAGTTTTGAGTCGTCATTTTCTATCGATTATTTGCTTAACTTATTTAAGTAAGTTTATTCAGGTATACACAAATCCAGTTATACATAGATTATCATACATAGCAGCATATGTGTAGAAAACCTAGGATAACCCAAAAAGTCAGACAGAGTGACTTATTTCCATTGCTACACTTTATCACTGGCTGGTGCTATAGCCTTTATCGATTGTGAAGCTTCTTTGGACCCATGGTGACTTATTTCACAGTTACAATCACTAAACCACCAAAAAAGACACCAAGTGTATTGAATGTTTGAAAGAGTGCGCTGGGTTATGTTCTCTCAATGGTAAACAACGCTTCAATGGCGTCCTGCGCAGGGCACGGAGCAGGCGGACAGGTCTAATACGTTACGATCACGAGTCCATTTACGATACACGATATCGAAAAAGCTTACGTTACACTATTTTACGATATATGAGCCTTACGTTACTCGGGGTTCACTGTATTTTGTAAGAACTGTTGGTCTAAAAAGTTGTTTGCTTTTGGAGCTCCCAGGAACGTAACCATGTTTTCCTATTAGTTCTTCAGTTTGTTTAACATGGTTTTAACTACCACGGCGCTTTCAGGAACGTAACTACCGTGTTAACCCTTTCAGGGTCGAAACCCCCATTGCGTGATTTGTTTACTTTTGAACATCGGCAAAAATCGAACATTTTCGCTACTTTGCTCAATTTGAAGGTACTTGTCATCGTGAAACCAATCAAAATTATCTCTATTTCTGTAATATATCTTCCATTCTATCAAATGAGACCAAGAAAACGAGAATACAACCATAAATACCATACGAAATAGACTGCAAAGTCGCTGTTTTAAACCAAAAGCGCGGTCAGTTTTTTTCCTCATTATGCACTTTGTGTGCTGCAGGATTTTTTTGTACTGCGCACACTGACCACGCAGACCCGTTCTCTTACATCTGGGCCTACCA
>WNWK01036352.1:0-19210 GCA_009830355.1 Cherax destructor | reverse complement strand
GTGTGTGCGTATGTTTGTTTACCGCTGACTCACCGCGCCTGCGCTCCGCCACGTCTTTGAATTTTCTTCCTACCTTTCTTAGCTACAAAATCTAAAAAGAATACTACTACCTATATAACTGATAAAAATATTATTGCTAATACAAGAACAGCTGTATGGTCTACTACACCTCGACTACTTTAAGTGTGTGTGTGTGTGTGCGTCTTGGCACCTCGTCCACAGTGTCTACCTATTCTAATTCTAATTCTAGAATACTACTAAGCACTGCTACTAAAAGTTACTACTTATAAACTGGTAATAATATTGTTGCTTATACACGAACAATTGTATGGTATACTACATCTATGTCCTGACTAATTCAAGTGTATGTGTGTGTGGCGTGCGTACACGTGTGTACATTTGGTTGGTAGCCCTGTGCCCTAACTTGTCTTCCTACCTATGAAATACTTATGTAGTCAGCTCCTCCGAGCAGGGATTTTTCCCACAGCTTCAGCAACTCAGGGCCAGAAACCTGCAAACCTGCAAACCACAACTAGGATTTTGTACATTACATCCGATGTCTGCTGGTCTGGTCAGTTTCTCGATATTCTCCTGGAGTGGCACCCTGCTAGGTACTGTACCTCTTCGTTTCTTTTCTATTGGGCTCACTTAATGCAATCACCGTACTGCTCACTGCTTGCCTTGCACTTGTCTCCCTTACTTGGGTATGTATGTGTGTGTGTGTACTAACGTATTTGTGCTTGATGGAGTAGAGTCATAGCTCCTGGCCCTGCCTCTTCACTTGTTGCTACTAGGTCCACTCTCCCTGTTCCATGAACTTCATCATACCTCTTCTTAAAGCTGTGTAGGTACCCTGCCTCCACTACATCACTCTCCTGACAATTCAACAAATTTGTGACTGAGAAAATACTTCCTCACATCCCTGTGACTCATCTGAGTCTTCAGCTTATAATTGTGACCCCTTGTTTCTGTGTAACATCTCTGGAACAACTTGTCCTTATCCACCTTTTCAATTCCTCTCAGTATTTTATACGTCATTATCATTTCCCCTGTGTCCTTCCTGTCATCCAGTGTCGTCTGATCGATTTCCCTCAACCCCTTAACCTCTTCTCGTAGAACATGCCCTTTAGTTCCAGGCCTAGTTATGTTGCAAACCTTTGCACTTTCTCTAATTTCTTGATGTGCTCGACCAGGTGTGGGCTGCAAACTGGTGCTGCATACTCTAATATGGGCCTGATGTACACAGTGTACAGAGTCCTGAACGATTCCTTACTGAGGTGTTGGAATGCTATTATAAGAATAGCAAGGTGCCAATATGCTGCAGTAGTTATTTGGTTGATGTGCGCCTCAGGAAATGTGCTCGGTATTATACTCACCCCAAGATGCTTTTCCTTGAGTGAGGTTTGCAGTCTTTAGCCCACTAGCCTTTACTCTGTATGAGGACTTCTTTGACTTTCCCCAATTTTTATGACTTTTTACTCGGTGGGGTTAAACTCCATGGACCAGCCTTCCAGCCTGTCCAGATCCCTTTTTAGTACTGCCTGATCCTCATACAATTGAATTATCCTCATTAGCTTCACATCGTCTGCAAAAAGGGACACTTCTGAATCTATCCCTTCCATCATGTCATTCACATATACCATAAACAGCACCGGTCCTAGGACTGTCCCCTGTGGAACCCCGCTCGTCACAGGCGCCCACTCTGACACCTTGTCACGTACCATGACTCGCTGATGCCTTCCCGTCAGGTATTCTCTGATTCGTTGCAGTGCCTTCCCTGTTATACCTGCCTGGTCCTTCAGCTTTTGCACTAATCTCTTGTGTGAAACTGTGTCAAAAGCCTTCTTACAGTCCAAGAAAACTCAACCTACCCACCCCTCTCTCTCTCTATCTTGTCTTACTGCTGTCACCTTGTCATAGAACTCTAGCAGGTTTGTGACTCAGGATTTCCCGTCTCTGAGTCCGTGCTGGTTGTCATTTATAAGCTCATTCCTTTCTAGGTGGTCCATCACTCTTCTCTGGATAATCTCCATACAATACATGTCAGTGACACTGGTCTGTATTTCAATGCTGCATGTCTGTCCCCTTTTTAAAAAATTGGGACTAAATTTGCTGTCTTCCATACCTCAGGTAGTCGCCCTGTTTCGATAGATGTGTTGATGATTGTTGATAGTGGTACACAGAACGCCTCTGCTTCCTCTCTCAGGACCCATGGAGAGATGTTATCCAGCCCCATCGCCTTTGAGATTTCTAGTTTGCTTAGCAGCCTCTTCACCTCCTCCTCGACTGTGTTTCATGTCCAGCACTTGTTGGTGTATTCCACCTCTCCATCTTTCTGGAATCCTTTCTGTCTCCAGTGTGAACATTTCTTTGAATCTCATGTTGAGCTCCTCACATATTTCAAGGCCGTTTCTTGTAAATTTCCCTCCTTCCTTCCTCAGCCTGATTAAGTGGTCTTTGACTGTTGTTTTTTTCCTGATGTGACTGTACAACAGCCTCGGGTTGGACTTGGCTTTCGCTACCATGTCATTTTCGTATTGTAGCTGAGCCTCCCTCCTTACCTGTGCATATTCATTTCTTGCTCTACGACTATTCTCCTTATTCTCCTAGGTCCTTTGCCATTTATACTTCTTCTATTCTCTAGCTCACTTAGTTTTAGCCTCTCTACACCTTTGGGCGAACCATTGGCCCGTCCTGGCTTTCTCATTATGTCTGTTGCCCATGGGTACAAACCTTTCCTCCGCTTCCTTGCATTTTGTTGTCACATATTCCATCATCTCATTTACTGATTTCCCTGCCAGTTCTCTGTCCCACTGAACCTCATGCAGGAAATTAATCATGGCTGTGTAGTCCCCTCTCTTTTAGTTTGGCTTCATTCGTCCTGCACTTCCTGTCTCCCTCTACACTTGTAGCTCTACTATGTATTCGACGCTTAGAATCATTTGATCACTAAATCCGAGGGCCCTTTCATATGTGATGTCCTCAATATCTGCACCACTCAAGGTGAATATTAGGTCCAGTCTTGCTGATTCATCCTCTCCCCTCCCTCTGGTAGTGTCTCTAACGTGTTGATGCATGAGGTTTTCCAATACCACCTCCAACATCTTAGCCCTCCACGTTTCTGGACCCCATGTGGCTCCAGGTTTTTCCAGTCAATTTCTCTGTGATTGAAGTCACCCACAACCAATAGCTTTGCCCTGCCCACATGGGCCCTTCTGGCCACTTCAGCCAGTGTGTCAACCATCTCTATGTTACTCTCATCATATTCTTGTCTTGGTCTCCTGATATTCTGTGGTGGGATATCACTGCAACCACCACCTTGGGACCTCCAGTCTGAAGTGTTCCAATTTTGTAGTCCCTTGCTTCTCCTCTGTCTCCTCCAACTCCACAAAATCCCATAGATTTTTGATGAGCAGTGCCACTCCTCCACCCCCCTGTTCCCTCTGTCTTTCCTCAGAATCTGATATCGAATTGGAAGGATAGCATTTGTTATCATTCCTGAGAGCTTTCCATGAGGACTATGATATCTGGTGATACCTCTGTGATTCTTTCATGCCACTCCTCCCACTTATTTGTTATTCCAACAACGTTGGTCTACCATACCTTCAGTTTCCTCTCCAACACTGTATTCTGGGGGGTTTGTGGGGGTGGGGGACCTGGCAAGGTGCTATGGGATTCTACTGTAAATTGTGGGGTGGGGAGCTGTTAGTGTGGGGTGTGGTTTGTGTTGGGATAATGTGTTTGGTGTGGGATTCTGAGGGTGGTTCTGTGGCTTTTTGAGCACTCTGCTCCACTCGACTCTGCTTGTTCTCTTCTGACTGTAGCCTTGTCTCTCTTTCTTGCCCCTTTCGTCTCTGTGTCCTGTCTCTCAGCTGTTGTTGTTCTGTCCTTGTTCTGTTGCAGTCTTGGAACACCCTTCAGTATTTTGTTGATTCCTCTAGCAATGGTTTCTCCAGGAGGATCAGGAGGATCAGTTTGACTGGCAGATTTCTCTCCTTCGAGTACCTCCTTATTCTCTGAAAATTATTAGCTCAGACATGTCTTCGTCTTCTGTTTGATGTTATTTTCAATCTCTTGTTATTATTTCTGAGGTCTTTCATCATAACTCCTCCCTTCGCTCTCCTGAAGACCGTGGATAAAGATTGACCTCTCCCTCTCCTCTTCCCATTGCTTTTCCTCCGCATCTCTGGGTCCCGTTTATACATAGTCATCACCTCTTTTAATATTTCCTGTACCTCCTCCCATTGCTTTTCCCTCCGCATCTCTGGGTCCCGTTTATACATAGCCATCAACCCTTTTAATATTTCCTGTACCTCCTGGTGGCCTGGTCATGCCTCTGAATGGGGCCTGTCTGCTCCACCTATGCCCTCCTCACATACTGTTATCCCTGTGCCCAACAGCGTGCCCCCTTTATTCTTGATCTTTCCTGGTGGCCTGTTAGGGCCTTAGTGTACGTTTCCTGCCTTCACTATATCTTTCTCTAGACTATTCCACTTCCTGACTACTCTGTGGCTGAAGAAATGCTTCTTAACATCCCTTTGACTCATCTGAGTCTTCAGCTTCCAATTGTGCCCTCTTGTTCTGTGTTCCCTCTCTGGAACATCCTGTCACTATCTACCGTGTCGATTCCCCGTAGTATTTTGTATGTCGTTATCATGTCTCCTCTAACCCTTCTGTCCTCCAGTGTTGTTAGTCCTATTTCCCTCAACCTTTCTTCATTGGACAGTCCCCTGAGTTGTGGAACTAACCTTGTCGCAAACCTTTGCACTTTCTCTAATTTCTTGACGTGCTTGACCAGGTGTGGGTTCCAGACTGGTGCTGCATACGGTGTACAGTGTCTTGAACGATTCCTTGTTACGGTAACGGAACACTAATCTTAGGTTTGCCAGTCGCCCATATGCTGCCGCAGTTATCTGGTTGATGTGTGCTTCCGGAGACGTGCTTGGTATTATACTCACCCCAAGGTCTTTCTCCTTTGACGAGGTTTGTAGCCTTTGTCCACCTAGCCTGTACTCTGTCAGTGGTCTTCTTTGCCCTTCACCGATCTTCATGACTTTGCATTTGCTGGGATTAAATTCGAGAAGCCAATTGCTAGACCAGATGTCATGCTTGTCCAGGTCTCTTTGAAGTCCTGCTTGGTCCTCATCCGATTTGATTCTCCTCATTAATTTCACATCATATGCGAACAGAGACATTTCTGAGTCTATCCCGTCCGTCATGTCATTCACATATACCAAGAATATTTATAAATTAGACACATATGCAACACTTGGGTATCTTTATTGAGGAAACGTTTCGCCACACAGTGGCTTCATCAGTCCATACAAAGGAGAATCGTGAAGAACAGGAGGAGTTTGAGGTGGTCAGTCCCTCAACCTTGAGTCGATGTTATCAGTCCATCAATCTTGAACAGAATACAGCATATGTGCTAGGAAGCAGCTTATATACCGTAGGCAGGAGAGATGCAGAAGTCGTAGGTGATGTCACATTTGTACAAGAGTGGTATACAATACTGACATTTGTCCAATGTGGAAGTAGGTCGTGCCCAAGGGTTGGGCAAGTGAAGAATTCCCAGTATTAAGATCACAAGATGTTGCTGTGTCAGACAGGAAGTAAATGAATGGTTCAGAGAACCGACAAGTTTATAAATTTGACACATATGCAACACTTGGGTATCTTTATTGAGGAAACGTTTCGCCACACAGTGGCGAAGAGAGGTGCAGAAGTCGTAGGAGGTGTCAAATATGTGCTTCCTAGCACATATGCTGTATTATGTTCAAGATTGATGGACTGACAACATCGACTCAAGGTTGAGGGACTGACCACCTCAAACTCAAACTCCTCCTGTTCTTCACGATTCTCCTTTGTATGGACTGATGAAGCCACTGTGTGGAGAAAAGTTTCCTCAATAAAGATACTCAAGTGTTGCATATGTGTCTAATTTATAACTTGTCGATTCTCTGAACCATTCATTTACATCCTGTCTGACACAGCAACATCTTGGGATCTTAATACTGGGAATTCTTCACTTTCCCAACCCTTGGGCACGACCTACTTCCACACTGGACAAATGTCGGTATTGTATACCACTCTTGTATAAATGTGACACCACCTACGACTTCTGCACCTCTCCTGCCTACGGTATATAAGCTGCTTCCTAGCACATATGCTGTATTCTGTTCAAGATTGATGGACTGACAACATCGACTCAAGGTTGAGGGACTGACCACCTCAAACTCCTCCTGTTCTTCACGATTCTCCTTTGTATGGACTGATGAAGCCACTGTGTGGCGAAACGTTTCCTCAATAAAGATACCCAAGTGTTGCATATGTGTCTAATTTATAAACTTGTCGGTTCTCTGAACCATTCATTTACATACCAAGAATAGCACTGGTCCTAGGACTGACTCCTGCAGTACCCCGCTCGTCACAGGCGCCCACTGTGATACCTCATCACGCACCATGACGCGTTGTTGCCTCCCTGTGAGGTATTCCCTGATCCATTCCAGTGCCCTTCCTGTTATACACGCTTGGTCTTCCAGCTTCTTTACTAATCTCATGTGAGGAACTGTGTCGATGGCCTTCCTGCAGTCCAGGAAAATGCAATCAACCCACCCTTCTCTCTCTTGTCTTACCTCTGTTACTTTGTCATAGAACTCCAGGAGGTTTGTTACACAGGATTTGCCTTCCATGAATCCGTGCTGTCTGTCGTTGATTATCCTGTGCCTTTCCAAATGCTCCACCGTTCTTTTCCTGATGATTTTCCAAGACTTTGCACACTATACACGTAAGTGACACCGGTCTATAGTTTAGTGCCTCTTTTCTGTCTCCTTTTTTAAAGATGGGGACTATGTTGGCCTTTTTCCATACCTCAGGTAGCTGTCCAGTTTCAAGGGATGTGTTGAATATTATGGTAAGTGGCACACTCAGTACCTCAGCTCCCTCCCGAAGGACCCACGGGGAGATATTGTCCGGACCCATCGCCTTTGAGGTATCAAGGTTACTGAGTAACTGCTTCACCTCCTCCTCAGTTGTGTGTATGCCCTCCAGCACTTGATACATTTCTTGTTGGTGATGCACTCTGCCCTGTCTACCCAGCTGCCTTCCTGCCTCACTGTGAATACTTCTTTAAACCTCGAGTTGAGCTCCTCACATACCTCTTGGTCGTTTCTTGTGAGTTCCCCATCTTCTCTCCTCAGCCTTATCACCTGGTCCTTGACTGTTGTCTTTCTTCTGATGTGACTGTACATCAGTTTCGGGTCAGACTTGACTTTCGATACTATGTCATTTTCATACTGTTTCTGGGCCTCCCTTCATACCTGTGCGTACTCGTTTCTAGCTCTGCGACTAATCTCTTTGTTTACTTGGGTTCTTTGCCTTCTGTACCTTTTCCATTCTCTGACACTCTGAGTCTTTGGTTAAACCAGGGGCTCTTTCTAGTATTCCCATTTAATCTTCTTCCTTTGGGTATAAACCGTTCCTCTGCCTCCTTGCACTTTGTCGCTACGTATTCCATCATTTCATTTACTGACTGTTTTTCCATTTCAATTTCCCACTGAACCTCCTGCAGGAAATTCCTCATACCCGTGTAGTCCCCTTTTTTAAAGTCTGGTTTGTCTCTTTCAGTACCATTTTCCCTCTTCACCTGTAACTCTACTATGTACTCAAAGCTCAGCACCATATCGTCGCTGGCTCCCAGGGGGCTCTCGTGTGTTATGTCCTCAATGTCTGAGCTGTTCAGGGTGAATAAAAGGTCCAGCCTTGCTGGTTCATCCTCTCCTCTCTCTCTGGTCGTGTCCCTGACATGTTGGTGCATCAGGTTTTCCAGTACCACATACATCATCTTGGCTCTCCATGTTTCTGGACCCCACATGGTTCCTGGTTCTCCCAGTCGATCTCCCTGTGGTTGAAATCGCCCATGACCAGTAACTTTGCTCCTGCTCAAGTGCGCTTTTCTTGCCACCTCCGCCAGAGTGTCCTCCACTGCTCTGTTGTTCTCTTCATATTCCTCTCCTGGCCTCCTGCAGTTCTGTGGTGGGTTATACATCACTGCAATGATTATCTTGTGCTCCCCAGACTGGATGGTACCTACTATAAAGTCCTTTCTCTACACACCTCCATTCCTTCCATTTCCTCGAATCTCAATGGTTCCTTATGAGCAGTGAGACCTCCTCTCCCTCTGCTCCTTCTATCTTTCCTCAGGATCTGATATCCCGGAAGATTGTGTTTGTTATTGCCTCACTGAGTTTTGTTTCTGTGACTGCTATGATGTCTGGGGACTTCTCACCAATTCTTTCATTCCACTCTTCATATTTATTCGTTATTCCATCCACATTTGTGTACCAAACCTTCAACCTCGTTTCAAGACTGTGGCCCTGGGGGTTGGGGGATGTGGGCGGGGTGCCCATAGGGGTTGAGGGCATGGGTGGGGGTTGTATGGTTGGGGTATGGGTTGGTGGGGTGGGGTTTGTGATGGGGGTAGTTGTGATGGTGGGTTTTGGTTGCTGGGTTGGGGACAGGAGGAATGATGTGTGTGTGTGGGGTTAAATGTCTGGTTGCCTTGGGGTTGCTGTGGTTGGAGGCATTCCGTGGTGTTTCCGGTGGTGTTTTTGTCCTTCTGCTTGGGCCTGGTTTCCTCCGTTCCTCCCTGTCTCCTTCTCTCACTCCTCTCTTCACTTTTTATCCCCTCCTTCAGGGCCTCACTTTCTTCCTGCTTCTGTCCCGATCTGGGAATACTTTCTTGTACCCTGAGTCACCCTCAGCCGTGCTTTCTCCTGCAGGATCATGGTTCGGGCTGATTCTGCTTTGAAGATTACTTTGAGAGGCAAACTTTCTTCACTTTGTATACCACCGATTTCCAAAATTGTCACCTGGGACGTGTCTCCTGTTGCTAACATGATACCTTTAATCCTTTCTTTCTCCTCCTGTTTTTGTTCTGTCAGGGTGTCCTTTTGACTTCCTGAAGGCTGTAGATAAAGATTGACCTCCCTTTCATCCTCCCACTGTGTTTCTCTTTCGTCAGAGATGCATTAGTATCTTCCGGTTCTGTCGTGGCTAGCCCCTGTGTTCCTCTGTATGTCCGTCCTGCTCACTTGTCCCTGTCCACTGCAGTATATTGTTGGGGTCCTGCGTTTAGTGTGTCTGCTGCCTTTTCTACCCTCTCATGTGTTGTTACTGTGGTGTCCTTCTTGTCCCTGGCTGCTTTTCACACCCCTCTGTTTTTTTAATGTCCTACTCATCTTGCTTCGGCCCCGTGGGTCTGACAGTACCTGGCGTACAAGAGTTCTTTTTTCTTTTTTCTCCGCATTCTCTTTATCTTTGTCTGATGCACAAGCCCAGGTATCATATCTGAACAGGTACTTTGTCTCTACGCTGTGTCAGGCTCTTCATCTTTCTTCTAAGATCTGGGTTTTAGCTTCTGCTTTTTTGACTTGCATTTCCATTTTCTGCTCTCCGCAGCTATCCTTTCTCCATTCCCTGCTGATCCCCAATATCTTCTCTCCATTCCTTCTCCCTTTATTGAGTTCTTCCTCACTGTGGCATCCCAGGATCAGCCATCGTTCCCATTGTTGACATCCTTCTCCTGAGCCTCCCATATTCCCACGGTGTGCTCATGTATGTAGTGAGAGTTTGAAGGAGGGATACGGGAGGGATAGGGGGGAGGGTACTCATGGAAGGGGGCAGGAGGGAGGGAAAAAGCATGGAGGTATATGGTAGAGGGCAAGGGAGGGAGGGAGAGAGGGAGAGAGAGGAGAGTGAGGGAGAGAGAGATAGAGGGAGAGAGAGAGGGAGGGAGAGTGAGAGGGAGAGAGAGGGGCATGAGTAGGCATGGGAGTGAGGTTTAGGTACAGGGAGTCTGAGGGATGGAGGGGACTGTCGTCCTCAGGTTTCAAGGTGTGGCATGTGTCTGTATCCTCCATGCCTGAGTTCCTCAGATAGCTTAGAATACTATCCTAATATTATGCTAGAATTATACTAATACTAATTCTAAAGTAATAATACTACTTATAAAATTTAGGTATGTTGGGTACATACTAACTCTAAGTCCAAGTGTATGTAAAAAAAAGTATAAATTATTGACAGAATGCACACCTACCACCACGTCCTTAATTTGCTTCCCATCTAGTTTATCTACTAATTTAAAAGAATAATACTACTTAGAAACTGATAATACATTTTCGTTAATACAAGAACAACTAGGGGATACACACCCCCCACTTCTTTCTAACGTTATAAAATGTAGCATGTGTACAGTTGGTGCTGGCTTAGCTTCCAATGAATTTTGAAGATATTTAGCTTCCAGAAACAGGGATTATCCCCACAGGGCAGCATATCAGGGGCCCGAAACCCAGAAACCAAACTAGGATTTTGTACATTACGTCCGATTTCTGCTGGTCCTGGATGTCTCCTCTCAGTGGCACCCCCGGGGACTTGCACTTTTCGTTTCTTACCCGCTGGACTCACCATACAATCACCGGCCTCACTGTTGACCTTGGGGACTTGTCTCCCTTCCTGGGTACCCCCAGATATATCCACTCATGCGATATAGTCACCACTGGGCCTGCTGTGTGGCAACTCTGTTAGGCCTAGTTCCCAAGCGCTTCTCTTTTTTTGGTTACAATCGGCACTCCCCCTTTTACTTATTTACGTTTTTCCTTCTGTGATCACCCCGTATTTCAATTACTGGTTTTAAATTATTATGACACTTTTGGGCCCTTGCCCACACCTATTTTGTTAAAACTCCCGATTTTCTTTTGGGGGTCTTCGAAAAAACCCACTTAGGGGGAGCTCACATTACTTTACACCCCACGGCTTGTGGCTCATGTGTGAGTGGTTTTTTATGAGGGGTGTGGGGCGTTTTGCGTGTTTAAGTGGCCTGCTCTGTGTCTTCTTGACCCGACACTGACCTAACAACCCCCTACTAGCTTGTATTTTTTTGCTTATCTTTTTTCCTAGAGGCTCTAGTCTAATTGACATCTGTCTGCCCACCCTGACTTCTGCTTTGTTTCCAATTACTTCTTCGTTATTGAGTACTTATTAGCATATTTCCCTTTTCATACAAAGTAAGAGTGGACCATTCACAAAACAGCTGGCGGTACCTGGAACCCACAGCTGGCTCCCCAAACCACGCATAGGTGAATATTTGTAAAGCAGCCTGAAGATTATCCAACTCGCTGTGATGTCCTGCCGTAGTACCTCCACCTCTGTTTCTTTACTATATATAATTTATTCCTGTTTACTGAGCTTCTTTCATTGGTCATCCACTGATTTCACTTTATTATCTTTCTTGGTGGACACATGTGGCAACACCGCCTATACCACACTAGTCCTGCTGCCTCGTCTTCCGCCACAAGTATGACTTTGAAGTTCACTTAAAGGACCCCAATGGAAATAAGTCACTCTGTCTGACTTTTTTGAGTTATCGTAGGTTCTCTACACATATGCTGCTATGTATGATAATCTATGTAACTTTATTTGTGTATGTCGTGCCGATTAGGTAAACTGGTCAATTAGCAAGAACTCATTTAAAATTAAGTCCTTTCTAAAATTTTATCTTATACGTTTAAAGATATATTTTTTTCATTTATGTTAAAGTAAAAATTTATAATTTTGTATCAAAAGAAACTTAGAAAACTTACCTAACCTTATTATAACAAGCGCAATTTAATTTAGCCTAACCCAAATAAATATATTTTAGATACGTTTACAATAATTTATTAATAAGCAAACACAATTAAATATATTTTTTTCGTTAGGTTCAGAATGATTTTTGCGAAATTATTGCATACACAAATTTTCGCTTGTCTTATATGGCAAGAAGAGCGTTGCTATTTAAGCCCAAATCGCAAGTTTTACCTAATCGGCACGACATGTATACCTGAATAAACTTACTTACACTTATAAAATTGTGGCTCTCACCACTCTTATCTGACTCGGGGCAAGTTGTAATTCACTTCATGGGTTGTTCACCGACCCTGACACATTTAATGATCCCTGTAGCATCCTTGGGTAGTCCACAAAACACTTAAATTCACATTGCACTGTTGTGTCACTCCCGCGCGTGTGTTTGTATGCATCATGTGAGAAATGTTTCAACAGGTGGAATTGCATATATTCATTGCTGTGGAGTACAGCTTGGAGCCCGAGTTCAGAACTTACTGTCACTGAGCAAGGTGCTGGCACTAACTGTGATCATCGTAGCTGGAGTGAACCACCTGGCCTGGGGTAACACTGAGCAATTCCTCGACCCCATGCAAGGCACCATATGGGAAGTCTCCTCCATCATCACTGCTTTCTACTCCACAATCTACTCTTACTCAGGATGGTGAGTTTTGATAGATTTATTGCCGAATCAGAGAGTCACCTGAAAATATGATAACCTCTTTTCAGAGAAAACAGTTCACTTGCTTAAATTCTTACGAATATTTTAGTTAATGAAAGGTAATCAGCGTTTATCCGAGGAAGGGGATTGTATCTCCAATTCCTTGAATCAATAGTTCACCAGTATTAATGTATTCTTTCCCTGGGATGGAGCTTATCAGTAAACAGACCTTTTTGTTATTTTTTTTTTTTGCAAGTTTAGGTTAAAATGTTAGAAGAATTTTGTTGTTAAATCAAATAAATTGGAAAATCAAATACAGTGGACCCCCGGTGTTCGTCCTGCTCGAAACTCGCCCTTTTATGTAAGTGTATTTTTTTAAATGCTTTTATAAGTGTTTTTTTGGGGGTCTAAAAGGACTAGTCTACTTTACATTATTCCTTATGGGAATAAATTCGTTTGGTAATGGCACTTGAACAGCATTCTGGAACGAAAAATAACGAAAACCGGGGTCCACTGTAATCGCATTATGGAGCTTTTTTCCTTGGGTTCAAACTTTAGGTTATACAATTCAAAGTATATAATTGTGACAGACACTCAAGAATTCATAGAATGGAATGTGAGACTAAACTGGACGAAACACACGTTTACAGGTTCTGTGTATTCAGAGAAATAATGATGGTCATTCGCGGATTATAGCTATGAAAATATGACAAAGATTCTGTGAGCAACTATACAGTCATCAGTGAAATTATGTTATATTTATGACAAGGGCGACCATGGTGTAATAGTGCACAAAATGCGTGATAAAGGAATAACAGGAAAAGTTGGTAGATGGATCTATAACTTCCTAACAAATAGAACAAAAAGAGTAATGATAAACAGAGTAAATTCTGAGGCAGCTACGGTGAAAAGCTCTGTTCCACAAGGCACAGTACTCGCTCCCATCTTATTCCTCATCCTCATATCTGACATAGACAGAGATATAAGCAATAGGTCCGTGTCTTCCTTTGCAAATGACACCCGAATTGCCTTGACAGTGTCCTCCATCGATGACACCGTAAGACTCCAAGCGGGCATCAACCAAATCTTCAAATGGGCCACTCAAAACAGTATGAAGTTCAATGAAGAGAAATTTAAACTACTCAGATATGGAAAATTTAAGGAAATTAAAACTGGATCAGGGTATACAACAATTTCTAACCATTCATTAGAACGAGAAAGTAATGCGAAGGACCTGGGAGTGATAATGTCAGAGAATCTCACATTTAAAGACCACAACAATGTATCTACCGCATCTGCTAGAAAAATGATAGGATGGATAATGAGAACCTTCAAAACTAGGGATGCCAAGCCCATGAGGATTCTCTTCAAATCGTTTGTTCTCTCTAGGCTGGAATACTGCTGTACATTAATGGCCCCCTTCAAGGCAGGCGAAATTGCAGACCTGGATAGTGTACAAAGACTTTCACTGCACACATAAGTACGATAAAGCACCTAAATTACTGGGAACGTTTGAAATCCCTTGATTTGTATTCCTTGGAACGCAGTCGAGAAAGAAATATGATGATATACAGTTGGTTCGTAAGTCAATTTGCGTGTGGCCAGCAGTAACAGCCTGGTTGATCAAACCTTGATCCAGCACGAGGCCTGGTCTCAGACAGGGCAGCGTGGGCGTTGACCCCCGAAACCCTCTCCAGGTATACTCAACAAAAGAGCCTAATTTAACTCTGTAAACACAGTGATCTGGCTACTGAAGCTAGTGTTGTTAAAGCTTGGAATATTACTCGAAGTAAACCACCTTACAGGCATGGAGAATTTGCAAAAAAGAATATTAGTGATATGATTGCAATTCTTGCTCCAAAGAATTCAAAACTTAAGCAGGCAATGGAACAAATTGCTATCTCCCGCCGCACTACTGAGACCCATTTTTTAAATTAGTTCTACAACTGTATGTTCACTGCAGAGTGACATGACAAGTTGCGTTGCTTTCAGCTTAACATTGGATGAATCTACACACATTCAAGAGGCTAACAATATTTGTTCGCTATGCTACAAACGATGGAAATGAAAAAGAATTCTTAGACCTGATAAGCTTAAAGGAAATCACAAAAGATATTAACATCAAAAATGCTCTCAACAAAACTTTATTAATGCTTAACTACCATTGCCTAAACTTGTTAGCATTGCAACAGCCGGAGCACCAGCTGTGGTAGGTCAAAATACTGGCCTAGTTGGGCAATTGACAACTATCCTGAATGTCTCTTTATTCACTTTATCATCCACCTTGGGCATTTAGTAAGCCAACACTTCAAGTTCAATAATGTCATGAACAGCGTTTTAGAAATTTTATTGAGGAGCTGGAGCTTGAAAAAAATCCAAGTGACCTTTCATTCTACTGTATTGTAAGATTCGCTATCAACTAACAATCTTTTGCATAAGTTTGTTGCTTTTTTTGACCTCGCTGATAAGAAGACCAGAATCCTAAACATGATAAGAATAAGAAGGTTATTTCAGCATGATGCAATGTTTGCACAATATGACATTTGAATGTTCATGCAGAAAGCCCCTTTATATGCAGAGCATTTCGGGCTAACTTAAGATTAAAAAGTCAATAACTATTTGTGTAATTTTGTACATATAGTCACTTGGGTGAATGTAATTTTAAATTTAGGAGTTTACAATGGATACAGAACTGAATATTCAATTAGTTCATGTTATATGTTTTCAATAAGTTTAATAAAGAGTAATTACAGTTTTGATTATCATCCCAAAGCGGACATAATGGATTGATTAACGTTTGATTATAGTGTATTACCTAAGTTAGTGATATTGAGCAAATGTGTGTATAGTTTTTACATCTTTATGGTGAGCTAGGATAGGTTAGGGAGATAAGATGTTTATTAATGACAGTTTTGAAAATGATGACTGAGTCAGTGGTTCTGGAGATTTCTGGCAGAGAATTCCAGATTTTAGGCCCTTTTATGTACACTGATTTTTTTAAGATTATTATTATTATAAACAAAAGAAGCTTTAAACCTAATAGGGTCATACAGCACTGTAGAACAGGAATTGATGCAGGATCAAAGGATAAGTAAGGGTGGAGAGGACAACAAAGGTAAATTTAGGAAGGGCTGTGAGGAGTGCTAAAGGAAGGATTATCAAAGTTTGTGTAATAAATCAGTTGCTGTAAAAAAGCCGAAGAGAGAGTCAGTATCAAAGGTGGGGCCATCAGTTAGGAGGGAAAATAAAGTGTGGAGAAATTTCTCCAGAAAGGGGGGTATAAGGACCCTTCAGCCCCCCTGAGGGACTTGAGTGACTCAACCCTCCGGGAAAGGGCAAATGGTATCTTGCTTTCTGATCAACAGTTTAATTTGAAGCAGATGCAATACCAGCGTGTACTAGTTAGTCATGCCACCTCGCCACCTCGTGTTGCACATAGTGTTCATTGCAAAAATTAACTTAAACTCTCTGGGATTTGACCCATTCAGGGAATATCTGGGCCATGATGATACCATCTCGCTTGATGGCCAACCTATCACTGCAATTGATGAAGCATTACACTCTTTGCATGATCGTATACTAGAAGCAACTCATGCGACTTGTCAAAAAACTACATCAAAATTATACCGACAATATAAACCTACTTCCGAAATACGTGACTGTATGAAGAATTATCAGACTGAATGTAACAGACATCTACTCACAAACCAACCCACACGGGCTGTACTGCAGAGCTTGAGGAGAGAGCTAATTACCTTGATTTCCCAGCATAAGAACGAATTATGGAAATATCTTGTACATCAAGCAAACCAGTATAAACGTCAACCTGCAGTTTTGGAGCAAGATTCGTCAGCTTTTAGGGGCTAAACATAAGGCTCCCCACTATCTTACATACATTTTTACTGATGAAGATGAGGAAGAAATTGACATAAAATTAGATGACCCTCAAGACCAAGTTAATTTGATGGGTGAGGTGTGGGCGAAAATTCTCACACACAATGCGAGTAGAAAATTCAATAACACCCACTATCAATGGTGATGCCTGGAGAGATGACAACCTAGATGATCTCCAACCGTTACCGTTAATTGATATATCTTCTCTTGAAGAGGATCATCCTCTTGCTAGATCAATCTCCCTCAGAGAAATGTGTCAAGTTATAGGTAAAATGCAGAACAAAGCACCTGGTATATCAGGCATTACTGTCAAACATGTAAAATACTTACCTAGGAATTACAAAGAATCTCTGGTCAACATCTTTAATGCCATTTGGCTTCTGGACATTTTACAATTGCTCTTAAAACAGCGAAGATGATTTTCATTGCTAAACCAAATGTCCATAAACCTGATAATTATAGACCTATCTCGTTACTCGAGGTAATGGGTAAAGTCCTTTAGAAAATTATTTCTAATAGACTAAATTATTACATGGAATATAATCACCTTTTACTGAGAAACAGTTTGGTTTCCGCACTCATAGAGGGACCCAACATGTGCACTCACAGAGGGACCCAACATGTGCACTCAGAGGGACCCAACATGTGCACTCACAGAGGGACCCAACATGTGCACTCAGAGGGACCCAACATGTGCACTCACAGAGGGACCCAACATGTGCACTCACAGAGGGACCCAACATGTGCACTCACAGAGGGACCCAACATGTGCACTCACAGAGGACCCAACATGTGCACTCAGAGGGACCCAACATGTGCACTCACAGAGGGACCCAACATGTCCACTCACAGAGGGACCCAACATGTGCACTCACAGAGGGACCCAACATGTGCACTCAGAGGGACCCAACATGTGCACTCACAGAGGGACCCAACATGTCACTCACAGAGGGACCCAACATGTGCATTCACAGAGGGACCCAACATGTGCACTCAGAGGGACCCAACATGTGCACTCAGAGAGGGACCCAACATGTGCACTCACAGAGGGACCCAACATGTGCACTCAGAGAGGGACCCAACATGTGCACTCACAGGGGGACCCAACATGTGCACTCAGAGAGGGACCCAACATGTGCACTCACAGGGGGACCCAACATGTGCACTCACAGGGGGACCCAACATGTGCACTCAGAGAGGGACCCAACATGTGCACTCAGAGGGACCCAACATGTGCACTCACAGAGGGACCCAACATGTGCACTCACAGGGGGACCCAACATGTGCACTCACAGGGGGACCCAACATGCCATAAATATAGTTTACGATGCTGTTGCCAGCTTACGGAAACAGGGCAATCTTGCCCTTATTGCCACCACAGATGTTCATAAAGCCTTTGACAGCTTATGGCATGATGGCCTCATTTTTAAACTGATTGACCTTCCTGACCACAACTGGACCTTTCTTCGCTTTATATACAACTTCCTCTCCAATAGAAAAATCATTCCTTTCTTTAATGGTAAGACAGCTGAACCGTTTACACCGACAGCTGGTGTACCTCAGGGCTCATGTCTTAGCCCGATATTATTCAATATATATGTCAACGATTTACCTCAACCTGAGTATAATGATACAATTATTACCCAATTTGCTGATGATGTAATTCATGTAGTTTCGTCCACCCCTGTCACAGGTAAATATAAGTACGAGAAAGTTATAGAAAAAATGAATATTGAACTACGTAGAACAGCGAACTGGGAGAGGAAATGGCGTATTACTACTAACCCAGACAAAGTTCTTATCAGTACAATTGGTTGTTTTCCTCCACTATTGAAGATAGAGGGGGTATCTCCATCAGAGATACACCTATAGCCATTCATAATCCTAACAAGATACTGGGTTATGAGATAGACAGACTACTTCACTCCTCTTCCCATGTCACCAAAACGATAAATGTAGCCAAAGCTCGACTTTCCACTCTATTCAGGTTTAAATTAGCTCCATCTCACGTGAAAAAGCACCTGTATAAGATGATGATAAGACCCTTACTTAAATATCCATGTGTGCCTTTTCATTAACAACTAAAACCAATATGCTTCAACTACAACGAGTACAGAACAAAGCACTCCGTGTATCACAGGCACCAGGAGAAGAGATAGAATTCGAATGGTTGATCTACACGCTCAACAAGACGTAGTTGCAATGAATGTTCGGCTTGATCAGTTGAAGAAGAGACAACTATATTCCATGCAAGACTTGTATCTCCCAGACAGAGAACATCCTACCTATTTTGCCAATACCACAGACTACATTATTAATGCAGCTCCTCACAGAACCCAGCGGATGACCCTCCACCAGCGAGTGAGAAGATTTATACATAAGGATGATTTTCAAAGACCCAAGTCCTGAGTGACCTTCCAGAAGACCCAAGATCCTGAGTGACCTTCCAGAAGACCCAAGATCTTGAGTGACCTTCAAGACCCAAGATCTGAACTTCCAGAAGATCCAAGATCTGAGTGACCTTCCAGAGATCAGATGCGAACAGCCTTTTATGTCTTCTGATACAACCTCTAACCCAAGTTCTGGTGACTTTTGTTTTTACTTATCAACCATTACATTTAATTATGTAACAGTAACAATTATACCAATGTTGGACACCACCTTGCAAAGCAAGCCGGCCAGTATCTCTTAGATAGCCCTGCTATCGTTCTTGAACTTATGTCCAGCAATTATTCAATAAAAAATAAATGCACTTTACCGATGCAGAGTCATGCAATTATAACTTGTTATACCTGTGTGACACTGTTGAGGGAAATGTTATGCCCTATCTAATATATTAATTTGATATACCACTATACACATATATATATATGCACCAAAGTGGTTGGGCCACTTACCTTTTTATCCTTCCTCCTCACCAACCCCCCATTTTTTCTCATATTTCCATCCTTCCTATCCTTCTTCCTTCCCCATCTTACCAAAGCTCTGGTCAAA
>WNWK01036351.1:0-19210 GCA_009830355.1 Cherax destructor | reverse complement strand
AGCCTATGCCTTTTCTGTCCTGCACTGAGTCTGGGTGGTAACTGAACACTAGGCCCTGGCGCTGGGCATTCAAAAGGCGGGCCCTATCATTGGTGATCCCGATCACATGGGCAGGGGTTAAATCACGAAAAGCCGGATGCAGCCGTTATAAGTAAAACCCCGAAAGCTCGGGCATGCTACGTATGGCGTCTCGACATACAACTAAAAAACAAAGGACAACAGGCAACAACTTTCAGCTGATTCTTCAATGCCCAAAGTACAAAACATTAAACTTATACTTCCTGGATATTATCTTGACTGAACAATCTACATTAATATATGTGCATCTTGATATTTAGGAATTAATTAAATGAGCTCATTCTAGAAAATCATGATAAAAGAGAAAAAAAATAATTTGTTCGTGAACTGTCTTCATGTGATCTACGAATTCTGAGAAATATATTTACAAGAAGGTAACAAAAAAGGCACAATACCGTGACTGGAACAATACACACACAACCCGCACATAAAAAAGGGGGGCTTACGACGACGTTTCGGGACTTGGACCATTTACAAAGTCACATAACACACAGAGACAGGGGAAAGGGGATTTATGGCGGGCAGACGGGGGGGGGTACAAGAGAGTGGGAAATGTAGGAGTAGTGGTAGTAGTGGTAGTAAAAAGGTAGTAGTAAAGGTAGTAGAGTAGACAGTCTTTGGGGGGGCACTGCTATGAGGCTGCGGCCCCGCAAGGGTACGAGGGGGAAGAAAAGCGAAAAATGAAGGAAAATACAAGGCAAAAGAAAGAACGAAAAAAAGGAAAAAAAAAAAAAGGAGAGGGGAAGATAAGACAGGAAGGAATCAGGTTAAGTCACGGTGTTCGAAGTTTAGAGTTTTAACAATGTAATGAGGGGGGAAAGCATCAACAGAGACAAAGCCAGGGCTAAGATTCATACAGGAAAGTTGTGAAAAAGGGAGGATTCAACCAGGCGGCGACTATGAAAGTTAGCGTAGGGTAGACTTTTTGCAGAAGACCAATCAATGGGATGACTGTGATCTCTGACATGACAGAAAGAGCATTATTAGTGTCGGAAACCCCTAAACTATTTTTGTGCCCCTAGTCTGTCAGAAAGAGATCCCATTTTCCGAAGTACTGAAGAGGACAGGAGGAGCAAGAAATAAGTAGACACCAGGAGAATCTGTGGAGGTGGGGAGGTATGAACTAGATTAGTGCGAAGAGTGTTAGTTTGGCAAAAGGTAAGTTTGATGTCTAAGGAACGGAGGGTTGCTAGATTAGAGAGACAGAGATGTAGGGAAGGCAGAGGACTGGAGGTTCTCGGAGTAGGGGTTTAGGAGAAGAAAGTCCGTTTGCTTGAGAGAAAGCAAGTCTATGAAATGGGAAGGGTAGCCCAGGGGGGAAAAAAGAATTATGAAAGGGGGAAATTTCTGCTTCAAGAACGAGGATCACAGATGCGGAGAGCACGGAAAAGAGGAGATAAGAACACTCTTCTTGACAGAGGAGGCATGATAAAGAAGTAATGAATGTACATGCCACTGTGCATAGGCTTGCGGTACACGGAGAAGGCAAAACCTGTAACTGAATGGGGACATGAACATAAGGGGAAAGGAAGCAAGTTAGATTCCCAATCAGCTTTAAACTTAATGGAAGGGGCAAGATTATTAAGAGCATCAAGAAAAGGTTGGAAGAGACTTAAGTCTGAGGCCAAAGAGCAAAGATGTCATCTACATAGCGGAGCCAGAGTGAAGGACGTACATCAATAGTGGGAAGAAGAACAGTCTCAAGTATTCCATAAAGATTAGCAAGAACAGGAGATGAGGAGAGCCCATAGCGACACCAAAGGTTTGAGAATAATTTTACCTTGAAAGGAAAAGGGTTAGAGTCCACGCAAAGTCGGATGATCAAGAAAGACATCAGTAGGTATAGGGAGATGAAGTAACCCTTCATTTGGCTTCTCTCCGAGAAAATTAAGGACATCATCCAGGGGGACATTAGTGAAGAGGACTCGACATCAAGATAAGCATCTTACAGGTCGGGAGAGCGAACACGTTCGATGAAGTCTTGGAGTGACAAGGTGGGCAGGAGAAAAAGTACCAAGAAAAGGAGTGAGGGTTTTGGCTAGCCAGGACGCAAGAGAATAAAGACAAACCTCTAGAAGATATGATGGGACGTGAGGAATATCAGGTTTGTGAGTTTTGGGAAGGCCATAGAAATAGGGCAGAGAGGGACAGATGACACGAAAACGATGAACAAGGTTAAAGTCAGAAGGGCAGAGGTCGGAGAGAGTCTTAAGTTTCTTGTTGAAAGTTCTCTTGATACGATCAAGAGGGTTGGAAACGGAGGAGTGTGGTACGTGAGTCAGAGAGCAAGACATCGGCTTTATGGAGGTAATCCTCATGATCAAGGATAACAACCGAATTACCTTTATCAGAAGAGAGTATGACAATGTTAGCGTTGGATTTAAGGGCAGAAAGGGCAAGTTGATAACGGCGAGGGAAAGGGGATGGTTTTAGAAAACAGGCTATCAAGAGCAGGAAGGGAGCGCCACGAAAAGTGGATAAATCAGGAAGATTATTATTACGAGAGCGAGACTGACGAAAAAGTCAAAAGAGCTAATTATCAATAAGGGAGGGGCGGTGAAGTGGCAAAAAGGAAGACCAAAACCAAGCAGTTCAAGCTCATGTTGGGAGAGTGTGACAGAAGACAGATTAGTAACACAGTCGGTAAGGGAGAATTTGACCAAGGTATCTAGATGAGACGTTGAAGTTTGTTCTGTAGTTTAGAGGAATGCATTTGTGAATTCAGGCGAGCAGTGTCAAAAGCGACGGTAGTGAAAGGTTGAGATCTTGTGGAAGCGAAGCATGTTGACGCTGACGGGAGTAAGAAAGGCATCTTCAACCTGAGACTTAGTAGAAATAATGAGTTGTTGGGTAGGAGACGGGCAGTCAGGAAAGGGAGTGCCCAGAGGGTTGGGTTTCAGGAAATGGGAAAAGGAAGGGGCAGAACCTGCTCAGCAAGACAGTCCTGAAAGCGGCTGATTCTTACGACGCCTGGTGGCAATAAAAGCAGCCTCATAAAAACGAAAGACGGGTTTGAAGGAAGAACTTAAAAAGTTAGAAAAAAAATAAGACGCTTATCGGGGTCCTAAATAACAAAAAAAGGGACAATACCGTGACTGGAACAATACACACACAACCCGCACATATAAAAGAGAGGAGCTACTCTACTACCTTTTACTACCTTTACTACTACCACTACTACCACTACTCCTACATTTCCCCACTCTCTTGTACCCTCCCTGTCTGCCTGCCTATAAATACCCTTCCTCTGTCTCTTTTGTTAGTGTGACTTTGTAAATGGTCCAAGTCGGGGCGAAACTCGTCTAAATCCTCTCTTTTATATGTGCGGGTTTTGTGTACAAAAGGAGTGATTAACAGACAAGGTAGATATGGCACACAAATCTATCTGTTAATTCTGAACTCAGAGAACGTGAACACAAAAAAAATTTGAAGTAATACTAAGTAGATATTATAACACACAGTTAAACGCTTACTACATATTTATCTATCAGTTATGTCTTTGTCAATGTCGTGCAGTACTGAGCATTGAGGAACAGATCTCTTCTCTGTGACAGCCTCTGACTTCACTCTGTGTACTATTACTCTTTGGGTTCTGTTTGTTATTAATATCAATCCACCTATTTTTCCAATTATTGTTTTGTACACATTTTGTGCACAACCAGCCTATAGTCACGCTTGTTGAACGTTTTTGCAAACACAGTGTACACTACATCATCATTTAGCGTGTCTTTTAGAACCACCAGTACCGCATCGTAATTATCTAGCAGTTATATAAGCAAAGCAGGAGTGACCTGCCCTAAAACCATGCTGCCCTAGATTGTGCATTTGTTGTGATTCCTGAACAGTGATGAGGTCCCAAATCTGCACACTGCCATAACAACATACTGGAGTGAGAGATATGGAAGAAAGTGTAAAATAAACCCAGTGAGGAGCAGGGGTGCGGTGGGGACAATACGGGAGCACTGTATCAACATCCGGGGTCCCAGACTATTCAACATCTTACCAGAAGATATCAGAAACACTGCTGGAAACTGGACAAGTATCTTCATCAGGTGCCAGATCAACCAGGTTGTGATGGATATGTGAGGCAGAGGGCCTCCAGCAGCAACAGCCTGGTATCATGCAAGCACCAGACGAGCCTGGCCCATTGTCGGGCTCCGAGAGTAGCTAAACTCTCGAAACTCTTCAAAGGTATCAAAGGGTGTAACTTGAAGCCTTCACTGAAACTTGCAACTGTGGTTAAAACGCTTTTTGTATTTAACATGTGGCGCTGACATTGATCAAATTGTTCTCTTCTGGTCACTCAGTCAAATTATTTTGAATCAGTTAAGCACATATGAGTAAGAGGAGAATCATGATTTATTAGAAAATAATCTACTTATCTTTTGGAGGAAAATTAAGATTTCACTAGAAAAACAGTAATATAACGAATTCCTAAAACCAATTGAGATATAAATATTACTAAGACAAAAGTAAACTGTAGGTAAATTTAGGTGTGTGGTGTAGAGTGTGATGTGCACGTGAGTGCACGGTGGGTCAAGGCTGGAGGACTGCTTGCACGTTCCTCCCTCCTTGGTACTGCGCATGTGTTGAGGCAACACTATTACAGTGGCTTTTATGTGTCAAGGCTGTGACAACCTCTTCATAGTACCATCAGCATGGTGACACAATGGAAGGATAGGTATGTGGACGCTAGTTGACAAGGCAGGTGAATGAACACCTTAATAAGAAGACAGGTACACTGGAGGCCTAAATGATGTGACAAGTACACTGGAGGCCTAGATGATGTGACGAGTACACTGGAGGTCTAGATGATGCGACAGGTACACCGGAGACCTAGATGATGTGACAGGTACACTGGAGGCCTAGATGATGTGACAAGTACACTGGAGGCCTAGATGAGTGACGAGTACACTGGAGGTCTAGATGATGCGACAGGTACACCGGAGACCTAGATGATGTGACAGGTACACTGGAGGCCTAGATGATGTGACAAGTACACTGGAGGCCTAGATGATGTGACAGGTACACTGAGGCCTAGATGATGTGACAAGTACACTGAGGCCTAGATGACGTGACAAATACACTGGAGGCCTAGATGATGTGACAGGTACACTGAGGATTAGATGATGCGACAGGTATACTGGAGGCCTAGATGATGTGACAGGTACTCTGGAGGATTAGATGATGCGACAGGTATACTGGAGGCCTAGATGATGTGACAGGTACTCTGGAGGCTTAGATGATGCGACAGGTATACTGGAGGCCTAGATGATGTGACAGGTACACTGGAGGCCTAGATGATGTGACAGGTACACTGAAGGCCTAGTTTGTGTGACAGGTACACTGGAGGTCTAGATGATGTGACAGGTACACTGAGGCCTAGATGATGTGACAGGTACACTGGAGGATTAGATGATGTGACAGGTACACTGGAGGCCTAGATGATGTGACAGGTACACTGAGGCATAGATGTGACAGGTACACTGAGGCCTAGATGATGTGAAGGTACACTGGAGGCCTATGATGTGACAGGTACACTGCAAGGCCTAGATTGACAGGTACACTGCAGGCCTAAATGATGTGACAGGTACACTGGAGGCCTAGGATGTGACAGGTGCACATGGAGCCTAGATGATGTGACAGGTATACTGGAGGCCTAGATGTTGTGGCAGGTACACTGGAAGCCTAGATGATGTGACAGGTACACTGGATGCCTAGATGATGTGACAGGTTCACTGAGGCCTAGATGATGTGACAGGTACACTGAGGCCTAGATAATGTGACAGGTACACTGGAAGCCTAGATGATGTGACAGGTACACTGGATGCCTAGATGATGTGACAGGTACACTGGAAGCCTAGATGTGACAGGTACACTGGACGCCTAAATGATGTGACAGGTACACTGAGGCCGAGATGATGTGACAGGTACACTGGATGCCTAGATGATGTGACAGGTACACTGGATGCCTAGATGATGGACAGGTACACTGGAGGACTAGATGATGTGACAGGTACACTGGAGGCCTAGATGATGTGACAGGTACAATGGAGGATTAGATGATGCGACAGGTATACTGGAGGCCTAGATGATGTGACAGGTACTCTGGAGGATTAGATGATGCGACAGGTATACTGGAGGCCTAGATGATGTGACAGGTACTCTGGAGGATTAGATGATGCGACAGGTATACTGGAGGCCTAGATGATGTGACAGGTACACTGAGGCCTAGATGATGTGACAGGTACACTGAAGGCCTAGATTGTGTGACAGGTACACTGGAGGTCTAGATGATGTGACAGGTACACTGAGGCCTAGATGATGTGACAGGTACACTGGAGGACTAAATGATGTGAGAGGTACACTGGAGGCCTAGATGATGTGACAGGTACACTGAAGGCCTAGATGTGACAGGTACACTGAGGCCTAGATGATGTGACAGGTACACTGGAGGCCTTGATGATGTGACAGGTACACTGCAGGCCTAGATATGACAGGTACACTGCAGGCCTAGATGTGACAGGTACACTGGAGGCCTAGATGATGTGGCAGGTGCACTGGAGGCCTAGATGATGTGACAGGTATACTGGAAGCCTAGATGTTGTGGCAGGTACACTGGAAGCCTAGATGATGTGACAGGTACACTGGACGCCTAAATGATGTTACAGGTACACTGGAGGCCTAGATTATGTGTCAGGTACACTGGAGGCCTAGATGATGTGTCAGGTACACTGGAGGCCTAGATGATGTGACATACACTGGAGGCCTAGATGATGTGAAAGGTACACTGGAGGCCTAGATGATGTGACAGGTACACTGGAAGCCTAGATGATGTGACAGGTACACTGGAGGCCTAGATGATGTGACAGGTACACTGGAGGCCTAGATGATGTGACAGGTTCACTGGAGGCCTAGATGATGTGACAGGTACACTGGAGGCCTAAATGATGTGACATACACTGGAGGCCTAGATGTGACAGGTACACTGGAGGCCTAGATGATGCGACAGGTACACTGGAGGCCTAGATGATGACAGGTACACTGGAATCCTAGATGATGTGACAGGTACTCTAGAGGCCTAGATGATGTGACAGGCTACACTGGAGGCCTAGAAGGTGACAGGTACACTGGAAGCCTAGATGGTGACAGGTACACTGGAAGCCTAGATGGTGACAGGTACACTGGAAGCCTAGATGGTGACAGGTACACTGGAAGCCTAGATGATGTGACAGGTACACTGGAGACCTGGATAACAAGACAGGTATACTGGAGACGTAGATGATGTGACAGGTACACTGGAGGCCTGGATAACAAGACTGGTACACTGGAGACCTGGATAACAAGACAGGTATACTGGAGACGTAGATGATGTGACAGGTACACTGGAGGCCTGGATAACAAAACAGGTACACTGGAGACCTGGAAAACAAGACAGGTATACTGGAGACCTAGATGATGTGACAGGTACACTGGAGGCCTGGATAACAAGATAGGTACACTGGAGACCTGGATAACATGACAGGTACACTTTAGACCTGGATAACATGACAGGTACACTGGAAACCTGGATAACATAACAGGTACACTGGAGACCTGGATAACATAACAGGTACACTGGAGACCTGGATAACATGACAGGTAAGGTGCAGGTCTTAACTTTACAGGTTTCGCATTTACCAGAGAGAACAAAAGCCAAAATGAAATTTTAGAGAAATCCTAAATATTCTTCCTCGTATGCAAAATCCAGTTCAAAATTCTCATCCAGTATTGGGCCTTTGCTTACAGAAGATGCAACGTACACTTATGACAACAAGGAAATAAGTGGAATACTAACAATCCAAATGAGGTTTTCAAGGATGAGTGAGGTTCAAAACCCTGCCGACATCTCCATAATTTCTGACGTAACTCTACCTCACTTTGAAAAAAGAAAATATCATTGTATGCCCCTGCACTCTGACCCAGGCCCTGACTCGTGGCACACCATATTCATTAATAACTACAAAAAAAAAACTATTCCATGTCTTGAATATTCTATGGAGAAGCCTGGACACAGAAATCGTTCCAGTCATGAACAACTACTGACACCCTCACTCCTCAAAGGTGGCAGTAAAGCATTGGCAAAAAACTACAGACCAATAGCGCTGACGTCCCACATTATCAGAATCTTTGAGAGAGTCTTAAGAAGCAAAATTGCTAATCACATGGAATCTCAACATTTGCGCATCACAGGCAGCATGGGTTTAGAGCAGAACGCTCCCGCCTCTCGCAGCTGCCTGGCCATTACGACGTGGCCTTGGATACAGTGGAAGACAATCAAAATGCAGATGTTAGTGTCCAGAGGCTTTGCAAAAGTCTTTGAAAAGTGTGATCATGGTGTAATAGCCCACGAAATGCATGCAAAAGGAATAACTTTCATATTTAAAAGTTTTGTTACTCAAGGTACAGTACTTACCCTGTTCTCTTTCTCGTTCTTATATTCGATATAGACAGAGACAATCATAGCAGCATATCATCATTTGCAGACAATGTTAGAATCTGTATGAGAGTGGCATCCACCGAGAACACGACAAACCTCTGGGTTGATATAAACAGTCTTCCAGATTGAGAAACTAAAGATTAGAACAGAGTATAAAACAAACTTGAATCACTCAATAGAGCACAAAACTAATGTTGACAGACCGACCTAACTACCCGGAGAGTGTTCCGTGGGGTCAACACCTCCATGGCCAAATCCCAGACCTAGCCTCCTGGTGGACGAGTTGATCAGCTAGTCTGCTGCTGCTAGTCACGTGAAGTCCGTTGTTAGCACGACAGTCTGGTTGATCAGGAACACATTCAAGGCTCACAGCAGTATCATGGTCACACTCGCAAAAAACGATGGGTTGGGTAATAGAAATTCCAAAACATGGCATGCCAAGTCAATGATGATACTCTTCAAGTCACTTGTTCTCTCTAGGCTGGAGTACTGTTGTACACTTAACAGCTCCGTTGAAGGTAGGCGAAATTGTAGACCTGGAGAATGTGCAGAGAACCTTCGCTGCTCGCATAAACTGTCAAGCACCTAAATTATGGTAATGTTGAAGTCCCTCGATCTGTACACCTCGGAGCGTAGGCGAGAGAGATGCATTATAATCTACACGTAGAAAATTCAAGGAGAATTGTTCCCGATTCAGAACACACAAATCATTCTCCATGAAAGTAAGAAGCTTGAGAGAGAGTGCAAAATACCACCAATGAAAAACAGGAGTGGAATGAATGCACTAAGGGAAAAATTAAGTGTGAAGGAGGGATCAAGACTTTTCGATAGCCTCTCTCATATATAGGGAGATTACTAAAAAAAAATTTTTCAAGAGAACTTGAAAAGTTCCTCAATTGAATTCTTGATCAACCTGGCTGTGGCGCATACGTTTTACTTTTGTAGCTAGCACCAACAGCCTGGTTCATCAGGTGATCCACCGGGAGGCCTGGTCTGGAACCGGGCCTCGGGGGCGTTGACTCTTACAACACCCTCCAGGTAGGTACATGGGAATGTGTTTGTGTAAATGCTCCATACACAGCATTTGCTGCTGTGATGAGTCTGTTTACAGAGCTTTGTCATTTTCGTGTTTCAAACCCTGAATATTTGCATATAAGACTTAGGATTTACCTTATGGGATGTTTTGGGTTAGTGTAGGTTTTCTTAGTATCACTGATACAATACCATCGTGTGGTATGACTTTGGTATGACATATTTCTAGTTTCCCCACTATCTCTAAAGTGGCAGGTTGTGTTTGGCCGGTTGTGTGTGGAACCGGTTCTCAGTGTTCCATTGCCATGTCTTTTTCTTGTCCCATGTGCTCATTGGTGAGGTTCTATGTCTTCGGAAAAGTTAGTAATTTGAAGATAGGTACAGTAGAATCCTAGATAACATAAGTACAGTAGAAGGCTAGATAACATAAGTACAGTAGAAGGCTAGGTAACATAAGTACATTAGAATCCTAGATAACATAAGTACAGTAGAAGGCTAGATAACATAAGTACAGTAGAATCCTAGATAACATAAGTACAGTAGAAGGCTAGATAACATAAGTACAGTAGAAGGCTAGATAACATAAGTACAGTAGAAGCCTAGATAACATAAATACAGTAGAAGCCTAGATAACATAAGTACAGTAGAAGGCTAGATAACATAAGTACAGTAGAAGGCTAGATAACATAAGTACAGTAGAATCTTAGATAACATAAGTACAGTAGAATCCTAGATAACATAAGTACAGTAGAATCCTAGATAACATAAGTACAGTAGAAGGCTAGATAACATAAGTACAGTAGAATCCTAGATAACATAAGTACAGTAGAATCCTAGATAACATAAGTACAGTAGAATCCTAGATAACATAAGTACAGTAGAAGGCTAGATAACATAAGTACAGTAGAAGGCTAGATAACATAAGTACAGTAGAAGGCTAGATAACATAAGTACAGTAGAACCTAGATAACATAAGTACAGTAGAATCCTAGATAACATAAGTACAGTAGAAGGCTAGATAACATAAGTACAGTAGAAGCCTAGATAACATAAGTACAGTAGAATCCTAGATAACATAAGTACAGTAGAAGCCTAGATAACATAAGTACAGTAGAAGGCTAGATAACATAAGTACAGTAGAATCCTAGATAACATAAGTACAGTAGAATCTAGATAACATAAGTACAGTAGAAGGCTAGATAACATAAGTACAGTAGAAGCCTAGATAACATAAGTACAGTAGAAGGCTAGATAACATAAGTACAGTAGAACCCTAGATAACATAAGTACAGTAGAAGGCTAGATAACATAAGTACAGTAGAAGGCTAGATAACATAAGTACAGTAGAACCTAGATAACATAAGTACAGTAGAATCCTAGATAACATAAGTACAGTAGAAGGCTAGATAACATAAGTACAGTAGAAGCCTAGATAACATAAGTACAGTAGAAGGCTAGATAACATAAGTACAGTAGAATTCTAGATAACATAAGTACAGTAGAATCCTAGATAACATAAGTACAGTAGAAGGCTAGATAACATAAGTACAGTAGAAGCCTAGATAACATAAGTACAGTAGAAGGCTAGATAACATAAGTACAGTAGAATCCTAGATAACATAAGTACAGTAGAATCCTAGATAACATAAGTACAGTAGAAGGCTAGATAACATAAGTACAGTAGAAGGCTAGATAACATAAGTACAGTAGAAGCCTAGATAACATAAGTACAGTAGAAGGCTAGATAACGTAAGTACAGTAGAAGGCTAGATAACGTAAGTACAGTAGAAGGCTAGATAACATAAGTACAGTAGAAGGCTAGATAACATAAGTACAGTAGAATCCTAGATAACATAAGTACAGTAGAAGGCTAGATAACATAAGTACAGTAGAATCCTAGATAACATAAGTACAGTAGAATCCTAGATAACGTAAGTACAGTAGAAGGCTAGATAACATAAGTACAGTAGAATCCTAGATAACATAAGTACAGTAGAAGGCTAGATAACATAAGTACAGTAGAATCCTAGATAACATAAGTACAGTAGAAGGCTAGATAACATAAGTACAGTAGAATCCTAGATAACATAAGTACAGTAGAAGGCTAGATAACATAAGTACAGTAGAGGCTGATAACATAAGTACAGTAGAATCCTAGATAACATAAGTACAGTAGAAGGCTAGATAACATATAAGTAAACTAGATAACATAAGCAGTAGAGGCTAGATAACATAAGTACAGTAGAAGCTAGATAACATAAGTACAGTAGAAGCCTAGATAACATAAGTACAGTAGAACCCTAGATAACATAAGTAAGTAGAACCTAGATAACATAAGTACAGTAGAAGGCTAGATAACATAAGTACAGTAGAACTAGATAACAAAAGTACAGTAGAATCCTAGATAACGTAAGTACAGTAGAAGGCTAGATACCATAAGTACAGTAGAATCCTGATAACATAAGTACAGTAGAAGGCTAGATAACATAAGTACAGTAGAAGGCTGATAACATAAGTACAGTAGAATCTAGATAACATAAGTACAGTAGAAGGCTAGATAACATAAGTACAGTAGAAGGCTAGATAACATAAGTACAGTAGAAGGCTAGATAAGATAAGTACAGTAGAAGCCTAGATAACATAAGTACAGTAGAAGGCTAGATAACATAAGTACAGTAGAAGCCTAGATAACATAAGTACAGTAGAAGCCTAGATAACATAAGTACAGAAACTAGATAACATAAGTACAGTAGAAGCCTAGATAACATAAGTACAGTAGAAGCCTAGATAACATAACAGGTACATTTGTGTTGCAATCAACACATCAAGAGCTTGCAAAGTTGCAGAAAAGAGGAGGATGTTCAAGCAATCATTCTATTCCCCCTTGGGTAGGGGTCGTCCTCGAAAAGGTTGGAGGGAGGTGGTAAAGGAGGTTTTGTGGGCGAGGGGCTTGGACTTCCAGCAAGCATGTGTGAGCGTGTTAGATAGGAGTAAATGGAGACGAATGATTTTGGGACAAGTACAATGCCTGCACTTTAAAGGAGGGGGTTTTTGATATTGGCAGTTTGGAGGGACTTCTAAATTCGTATCTGAGCCCTCTGCAAAGACAGTGATTATGTATGAGTGAGGTGAAAGTTTGAATGATGATGAAAGTATTTTCTTTTGGAATCTTTTCTTTTGGGTCACCCTGCCTCGGTGGAGACGGCCGACTTGTTGAAAAAAAAAATATATATATATATATATATATATATATATATATATATATATATATATATATATATATATATATATATATATATTCTGAAATAAACGCAGTCTTTAAAGTGAAAGTGGATTATTTTCTACAAAGTGTTTCGGATGTCAGGTAATGATGGCAGTATTGACCTGCGGGCAGTGGATAGCAATAGCATGGTTGATCTGAAAGTCAGTAGAGTAGTTTGCCCAAGAAGATGTAGGGAAGTGTGTGGGAAGCAGTATGATGAGAGGAGTGAGGCGGAAGCTTGTGTACTGGAGAGAGTGAAGGCTGACCGCCGCAGGGCTACGACACGAGGTCACCAATGACACTCTTGTCACATGACTACATTGTCGAGCACAGGCGTAGGTTGAACCTGTGGAAGCAGCACAGGGTTCTGTTGAACCTGTGGAACCAGAACAGGGTTCTGTGGAACCAGCACAGGGTTCTGTTGAACCTTTGGAAGAGCACATGGTTGTGTTGGTCCTGTGGAAGAAGCAAAGGGTCTTGTGTAAGTGACGCTCTATTTGATCTGTGGAAGCAGCAGAGGGGAGGTGATGTCTACAGTAGCTGAGACGATAACATTAAGGAAGAAGCTTGATATACGTTAGCACACAGCGCTCATCATCTTTTTGTAAACTAGTCTCATGGTTGCTGTATACCACCCATCGAGTTTACATAACATAATAAAAAGCACTACTTTTGGGCCTTCTGACGCTTGCTAGGAAAGGGCCCTTTTTAAACAAAACCCTTGTCAACCTTATACGATATTTGTATAACGTATTTGTTAATTTTTCCAAAGTGCAATGTGCAGCCTTACCACTCTGCTTGCTATCAAAAAAATTATTTGGCTATATTTGAAAATTTTTAAGAGTATAATGAATGTAAAGATGAAGTAGGTTGTACCTTATAGTATGAGTAATAAAAACAAGTACCCTTTTGGGGGGGAAATGGGGGGGTTTAGGGGGGGAGGGCACCCGCCGGGGGGGGCCCCTGCGGGCTCCACCACCACCACCAGCAACGGCAGCAGCGGCGGCCGCCGCCGACCCTTGCCTCACCGCCGCCGCCTGCACCATTTACCGCTCGCGCACCACCAGCCATTAGACACAACGTCGACGTGACTTGAATTACGTTGGTGAGGGTTGCTAAAGTGGCAGGTATTACTGTCACTCTCCTAGTTTGCTCACCTAGTAGGGTTTAGGGGTCATTCATAGCTACTTAAATCTTAACGAGAAATTTCACAGTTTTTTTGCCTCTAAGTCCCGATCATACGGTCTTTTAAACAAAAACAAGACTACACTCAACTTCTCAACGTTTTCCCCTTTTCAAGAGCCAGAATCTCAGTGGCGGGTCATCATATGACTAAGACCCGCGTCAGGAAACATTGTCTTTTTTCCCTGACAAACTTTACCTAACTTAACCAAATTAAATACTGGTTAGAGAAATAAAAACATCGAGATAAAACGATTCCATGCACTTGCCAGAAGAAAAGAAGGAGCAAATAGCCAGTAATGAAATTAAGATCAATTTGCAGTATTTTTTCTTGTGTGCAAAACCCCGGGCAAACCCCTTCAATATTAAGCTTTTCTTCAAAGGCGATGGAACTTTTTTATGACAACAAAGAAATGGCGAAATGTCAAAGTAGTAAATGACTCTTGTCTTAAGTCATAAGATTGACGTACCTTATAGTTTGATGATTTCCCGAAGATTTTCTATCCGGACCCCGGCCTTGACCAGGCTTTTGGTGTTTGCCTGGTTAACCCGGCTGTTGCTGCTGGTGGCCCGCTGCCCCACATCCATCACAACCTGGTTTTTTCACCTGTGGACAATCAGATGTATTTTTTTATGAATGAAACAAAGCTTTTCAGGAGGCAGGAGAGATTTCAAAGCTAGAAAATGAACAGTACCTTCACTGTCCCCCTGGATTCATCTTCACTGTCCACATGGATTCATGTTCATGCCCCCATTGATTCATCTTCACTGCCCACATGGATTCATCTTCACTGCCCATGGATTCATCTTCACTGCCCACATGGATTCATCTTCACTGCCCACATGGGCATCCACTGCCCACATGGATTCATCATCACTGCCCACATGGATTCATCTTCACTGCCCACATGGATTCATTTTACTGCCCACATTGATTCATCTTCCTGCCCACATGGATTCATCTTCACGCCCACATGGATTCATCTTCACTGCCCACATGGATTCATCTTCACGCCCACATGGATTCATCTTCACTGCCCACATGGATTCATCTTCACTGCCCAATTGATTCATCTTCACTGCCCACATGGATTCATCTTCACGCCCACATGGATTCATCTTCACTGCCCACATGGATTCATCTTCACTGTCCACATGGATTCATCCTGCCCACATGGATTCATCTTCACTGCCCACATGGATTCATCTTCACTGCCCACATGGATTCATCTTCACTGCCCACATGGATTCATCTTCACTGCCCACATGGATTCATCTTCACTGCCCCATGGATTCATCATCACTGCCCACATGGATTCATCTTCACTGCCCACATGGGTTCATCTTCACTGCCCCATGGATTCATCTTCACTGCCCACATTGATTATCTTCACTGCCCACATGGATTCATCTTCCCGCCCCATGGATTCATCTTCACTGTCCCATGGATTCATCTTCACTGCCCACATGGTTTTTCTTCACTGCCCACATGGATTCATCTTCACTGTCCACATGGATTCATCTTCACTGCCCACATGGATTCATCATCACTGCCCACATGGATTCATCTTCACTGCCCACATGGATTCATCACTGCTCACATGGATTCATCTTCACTGCCCACATGGATTCATCTTCACTGCCCACATGGATTCATCTTCCTGCCCACATATTATCTTCACTGCCCACATGGATTCAGTCAAGCATCTGAACTACTGAGAATGCTTGCACCTCTTCAGTATAGACCAGAGCGGTACATCATAAGGGATTGGTCCCAAACATGCATACCGATATCACATAATATGAAAGCAAGAGCCACATGGAGAGAGGACGGATGGGACACAAAAGAGATGCAAAATGTAAGAGGACCTCGATTTCAACGCCCTCCTTCGTGCATGGGAGTTGACGACAAACCTCTGCTGCCTTAAAAAGGAATTTGATTAGTTCCTGATTGGGCTGTTTGCATACGTTGAACTGCGTGCAGCCTGTACCAGCACCGGTGATCGGCCAAACCGGGGGACCTGGTCTGGGACATGGCCCGGAACGGTGCCCCCGGAATAGACGCAAGAGGTCATTGATAGTATGAATAAGTCACTGATAGTATGAATAAGTCACATAGAAAAATAAGTCACTGATAGTATGAAAAGTCACTGATAGTATGAAGAAGTCACTGATAGTATGAAGAAGTCATATAGTATGAAGAAGTCACTGATAGTAGGGAAGAAGCCCGATATTAAAAATAAAAGGCCACTGCCCAGACTGTCCCCCCCATATATAAAAAATTTTTGAAAAAAAAATCATGCCAATTTTTTTTTGTTTTTATTTTCCCTTTATAATCATTTTTATTTTTATTCTGATTTGTGCTGAATGATCTAGGGGGTTTTAAAGCACTCTTTAAATTTCAACACTACCTATCCAGCTATACTGGCAACAAGCTGCCTGTGTGATCAAGCTGCCTGTATGATCAAGCTCCCTTTTTGATCAAGCTACCGTTGACGTCCCTTTTTGATCAAGCTGCCGTAGACGCTGCCTGTAGATCAAGCTACCTGTAAAATCAAGCTACCTGTATGATCAAGCTACCTGTACGTCAAGCTACCTCTATGATCAAGCTGCCGTATATCAAGCTGCCTGTATGATAAATACCGGATCAACCCCCCCTGTATGAACAAGCTACTTGTATGATCAAGCTACCTGTACGTCAAGCTACCTCTATGATCAATCCTTTTTGCTCAAGCTACCTTTGTAATTGGGTTAAATGTCTGTATGATAAAATACCGTAGTCAAGCTGCCTTTTGATCAAGCTAATTTTTAAATAAAACTACCTGTAGATCCCCAAATGATCAAGCTACCGTATGATCTAGTGCCTGTTGATCAAGCTACCGTATGATAAAAGCTACCTGTAAAAGGGATCGCTCCCTGTATGGTCAAGCGTGTATGATCCGCTAATTGTATGATCAAGCACCGGATCAAGCTGCCTGTATGATCAAGCTGCCTTTTGATCAAGCTGCCTGTATGATAAAGCTATGTATGATCAAGCTACCTGTATGATCAAGCTCCTTTTTGATCAAGCTCCCTTTTTGGTCAAGCTGCCAGACCCGCAAATTTTGGATCAAGCTCCTGTATGATCAAGCTGCCTTTTGATCAAGCTGCCGTATGATAAAGCTATGTATGATCAAGCTCCTGTATGATCAACTCCTGTATGACGCTGCCTGTATGATCAAGCTCCTGTAGATCGCTGCCTGTTTTTTTTAAAATTCTGACCCAAGCTCCTGTATGACCCAACCCCTTTTTTGGGGTTTAAAGCTCCTGTATGATAAAGCTTGTATGATCAAGCTCCTGTATAAAAAAAGCTGCCTGTATAAACCGCTTTGTAGATCAAGCTGCCTGTATGATCACGTAATTGTATGACCCTACCTGTATGATCGCTGCCCCCCCGGGCCGTTTTTTCAAGCTCCTGTATGATCAAGCTCCTGTATGATCAAGCTGCCTGTATGATAAAATTTATGATCAAGCTCCTTTTGCGCATTAAAACCCCTGTATGATCCCCTGTATGATCAAGCTGCCTGTATGATCAAGCTGCCTGTATGATCAAGCTGTCTTCTTCGCCCCATTTTTTATGTTTTGTGTTGCTTCGTGTGATGCGTTTCAGGTTTTTACTTTCTGCTGAGTCTTGCGTCCTTCTGACCTGCGCCCGGCCTTCTCTATATCTACTTTTATAAGCTCAGCGTGTTTTTTTTTTTATGCAAAGGGGTACCAGAGTCAACACTGACGCAAATGGTACCAAGTAAACCCTGACAGCAAAAATTAAACCAAGTCAACATTTGACACAATAGTGGTCCCAAGTCAACACTAAAGCAAAAATTTTTCCAAGTAAAATGAAAAATAGTGGTACCAAGTCAAAACTGACAGCAATAGTGGTCAAGTCAACGCTGACAGCAATAGTGGTGCCAAGTAAACACGCCCCAATAGGGGCCCCCAAAACCCCCAAACTGACAGCAATGGGTACCAAGTCAACACTGACAGCAATGGGGGAACCAGAAAAAACACTGACGCAATAGGGGTCCAGAAAAAACACTGAGGGCAATAGTGGTGCCAGAGTCCCTTTTGACAGCAATAGTGGTACCAGAGTAAACCCTGA
This sequence comes from Cherax destructor, assembly GCA_009830355.1. Taxonomy (NCBI): domain Eukaryota; kingdom Metazoa; phylum Arthropoda; class Malacostraca; order Decapoda; family Parastacidae; genus Cherax; species Cherax destructor. The sequence continues at coordinate 1,039 of WNWK01036351.1, read as the reverse complement.
CAAGAAATTTTTTCAAGTCAACACTGACCAGTAGTGGTGCCAGAGTAAACACACAGCAATAGTGGTACCAGAGTCAACACTGAACAATAGTGGTACCAGAGTCAACACTGACAGCAATAGTGGTACCAGAGTCAACACTGAAAACAAATAGTGGTACCAAGTCAACACTGACAGCAATAGTGGTACCAGAGTCAACACTGACACCCAATATTAAGAGTCAAGCTGGCAATAGTGGTACCAAGTCAAACTGACAGCAATAGTGGAACCAGAGTCAACACTGACAGCAATAGTGGTACCAGAGTCAACACTGACAAATATGGTCAAGTCAACACGACAGAATAGTGGTACCAGAGTCAACACTGACAGCGATAGTGGCCCAGAGTCAACAACAGCAATGGTACCAGAAAAAAATTTTTTACAATAGTGGTACCAGAGTCAACACTGACGCAATAGTGGCCCGAGTCAACATGACAGCAATAGTGGTACCAGAGTCAACACTGACATCAATAGTGGTACCAGAGTCAACACTGACATCAATAGGGTCCCGAGTCAAAAAAAAGCAAGAGTGGTACCAGAGTCAACACTGACAGTGTGGTACCAGAGTAAACCCTGACAGCAATATGGTACCAAGTCAACACTGACGCAATAGTGGTACCAGAAAAAAGCTGACAGCAATAGTGGTACCAAGTCAACACGCCAAATAGTGGTACCAGAGTCAACATGACAGCACAGTGGTACCAGAGTCAACACGAAAAAAAAGGGGTGATACCAGAGTCAACACTGAGGGCAGTAGTGGTACCAGAGTCAACACTGACAGCAGTAGTGGTCCCAAGTCAACACTGACAGCAATAGTGGTACCAGAGTCAACACTGACAGCAATAGTGGTACCAGAGTCAACACTGACAGCAGCACTGGTTCCAAAGTTAACACTGACAGCACCACTGGTGCCAGAGTCAACACAGACAGCACCACTGGTGCCATAGTCAACACTGACAGCACCACTGGTGCCTTCCCCCTTTGCAGCACCACTGGTGCCATA
>WNWK01036350.1:15000-19211 GCA_009830355.1 Cherax destructor | reverse complement strand
GGGGACTCGGGGTTTTTTCAAAATTTAAGGGGGACTCGAGCCCGTGGTCACTCCATAGCGGGCGGGGACTCGAGTCCGGGGTGCACTTTTAGCAGGGGGGACTGAGTCCTGTGTGTCACTCCCTTGCGGGGGGGACCGAGCCGTGTCACACTACTAGGGGCGGGGACTCGAGTCCTGTGTGTCACTACTTACTAGCGGGCGGGGACTCGAGTCCTGTTTTCACTACTTATAGCGGGGGGGGGACTCGAGTCCTGTGGTCACTACTTACTAGCGGGCGGGGGACTCGAGTCCTGTGTGTCACTCCCTACTAGCGGGGGGGGGACTCGAGTCCTGTGTCACTAACTAGCGGCGGGGACTCGAGTCCTTTTGTCACTACTTATAGCGGGGGGGGCCTCGAGTCCTGTGTCACTACTACTAGCGGGCGGGGATTCGAGCCCTGTGTTTTACTCCCTACTAGCGGGCAGGGGACTGAGTCCTGTGTGTCACTCCTTACTAGCGGGCGGGGACTCGAGCCCTGTGTGTCACTACTACTACGGGCGAGGGGACTCGAGTCCTGTGTGTCCTCCCTACTAGCGGGCGGGGACTCGAGTCCTGTGTGTCACTCCCTACTAGCGGGCGAGGGACTCGAGTCCTTGTGTCACTCCCTACTAGGGGCGGGGGACTAGAGTCCTGTGTGTCACTACCTACTAGCGGGCGGGGACTCGAGTCTGTGTGTCACTACCTACGCGGGCAGGGGACTCGAGTCCTGTGTGTCACTACCTACTAGCGGGCGAGGAGACTCGAGTCCTGTGTGTCACTACCTACTAGCGGGCTGGGGACTCGAGTCCTTTGTGTCACTACCTACTAGCGGGCTGGGGACTCGAGTCCTGTGTGTCACTACCTACTAGCGGGCTGGGGACTCGAGTCCTGTGGTCACTACCTAGTAGCGGGCGGGGACTCGAGTCCTGTGTGTCACTACCTACTAGCGGGCGGGGCACTCGAGTCCTGTGTGTCACTACCTACTAGCGGGCGGGGGGACTCGAGTCCTGTGTGTACTGCTGTAGATGTAAAAATAATGAGAAGTCTTAAAGAGAGTGACAGAGCCCACACAGACCTCAACAGACTCTGCAGATATGGACAAACAAGTGGCTACTCGAGTTCAATCCTGGGAAATTCAGGGCCACGACCTTTTAGATTATAAGGAAGAACGCTGCAGGTCTACTGGCCCTTACTAGGCAGGTCCTTCTCAGAGTCTCGTTCAGCTTTCTTATCCCTTCTTTAACTTCCCTCTTAATGTGGTGGTGACAGTGGTGGTGACAGTGGTGGTGACAGTGGTGGTGACAGTGGTTGTGACAGTGGTGGTGACAGTAGTGGTGACAGTTGTGGTAACAGTTATGGTGACAGTGGTGGTGACAGTGGTGATGACAGTGATGGTGACAGCGGTGGTGAAAGTGGTGGTGACAGTGGTGGTGACTGTGGTGGTGACTGTGGTGGTGACAGTGGTGGTGACAGTGGTGGTAATAGTTGTGATGACAGTGATGGTGAGGTAGGGGTGAAAGTGGTGGTGACAGTGGTGGTGACTGTGGTGGTGACAGTAGTGGTGACTGTGGTGGTGACAGTGGTGGTGACAATGGTAGTGACAGTGGCAGAGACAGACTCACTACACAGCTTCACAAGTAGATATGACAAGATTCAATAATAATAATAATAATAATAATAATAATAATAATAATAATAATAATAATAATAATAATAATAATAATAATAATAATAATAATAATAATTACAAATTATTATTATAGTTATTATAATAATTATTAACATTATTATTATTAAAAGTAATATTAGTATAGTAATATTCCTGCTATAATCATCACTCATAAATCTCTCTATTTAATTCTAAAAAATTTACAAAAATATCTAAAGAAGGATTTTCCTCTGGTTATAATTGGCAGTGTTTGTGTGTTTGTTTGTGTGTGTGCGTGTTGTGTGTTTGTTTGCGTGTGAATTTGTGTGTGTGTTTGTGTGCAATTTGTGTGTTGGTGTGTGAATTTGTGTGTGTGGATGTTTGTGTGTTTGTTTGTGTGTGTTGCTTGTTTGTGTGTGTGTGCATGTATGTGTGATTGTGTGTGTGTTTGTGTGTGTGTGTTTGTGTGTGTTGCTTGTTTGTGTGTGTGTGTGCATGTATGTGTGATTGTGTGTGTGTTGTGTGTGTGTGTGTGTGTGTTGTGTGTGTGTGTGTGTGTGTTGTGTGTGTGTGTGTGTGTGTCTGTCTACCCACGTCTCTCTCTTTCTCGTGTCTTACTGCTGTCACCTTGTTATAAAACTCCAGTAGGTTTGTGACGCAGGATTTCCCTTCCCTGAAACCGTGCTGGTTGTCGTGTATAAGCTCATTCCTTTCTAGGTGCTCCATCACTCTTCTCCTGATAATCCTCTCCATTACTTTGTATACTATACATGTCAGTGACACTGGTCTGTAGTTTAGTGCTGTCTGTCTGTCTCATTTCTTAAAAATTGGGGCTACATTTGCTATCTTCCACACCTCAGGTAGTCGCTTTGTTTTGATAGATGTGTTGAAGATTGTTGTTAGTTGTACACACAGAGAGATGTTGTCTGGTTCCAACATCTTTGAGGTATCTAGTTCACATAGCAGCAGCCTCTTCACCTCCTCCTCGGTTGTGTGTATTGTGTCCAGCACTTGCTGGTGCACCCCAATATTTCGGCTTCCCAGAGTCCTTTTCTGTCTCTACTGAAAATACTTCCTTAAAATCGTGTTGAGCTCTTCACATTCTTCTCGGTCGCTTCTTGTGAGCTCTCCTTCTTCCTTCCTCAGCCTGATTACCTGGTCCTTGACTGTTGTTTTCCTCCTGATGTGGCTGTACAAAAGCTTCGGGTCAGACTTGGTTTTCTCTGCTATGTCATTCTCGTATTGTGGCTGGGTCTCCCTCCTTATCTGTGCATATTCGTTTCTGGCTCTTTGACTAATCTCCTTATTTTCCTGGGTCCTTTGTCTTCTGTACTTTTTCCATTCTCCAGCACTCTTAGTTTTGGCCTCTCTACACCTTTGGATGAACCAAGGGCTCGTTCTGGTCTTCCCATTGATTCTGTTTCCCTTGTGTAAGAACTCCTTAGCCTCCTTGCATTTTGTGGTCACATATTCCATCACATCATTCACTGTTCTTCCTACCAGTTCTCTTTCCCACTGAACCTCGTGCAGGAAATTCTTCATGCCTGTGTAGTCCCGTTTTTTATAGTTTGTCTTCTCCCAATCTGCCCTTCCTGCTTCCCTCTCCACTTGCAACTCTACAAAGTATTCGAAGCTCAGAACCACGTGATCACTAGCCCCGAGGGGCCTTTCGTATGTGATGTCCTCAAATGTCTGAACTAATCAAGGTGAATATGAGGTCTAGTCTTGCTGGTTCATCCTCTCTCTCTGGTAGTGTCACTAACATGATGATGCTGGAGGTTTTCCAGTAACACCTCCATCATCTTGGCTCTCCACGTTTCTGCATGATAGTGCCTCACACACACCTGGCCCTCACACCTGGACACTGTCGTCAACAATTGTATCCATGGTTCAACCAAGCTGTTGTTGCTAGCACTAAACGCGTGTGGATTATGTACCACAAGTAGTTAAGACTCGAACCTCCGTCTCTCCTCACACTAAACACACACACACACACACACACACACACTACATTATATATACTTACATATATATATATATATATATATATATATATATATATATATATATATATATATATATATATATATACATACATATGTATATTATTCATTAATATAAGTAATGGAAGAAAATAATAATTGTTGTATTAATCAGTAAAAATTGTGAATATTTCTGCCAGACTCGTTCATAACAATGTTGAAAAATGTTGTTTATATGTTGCTAATTATGTGATATGTTCAGTGTATGTGTGTGTGTGTGTGTATGTGCGTACTCACCTATTTGTGGTTGCAGGGGTCGAGTCATAGCTCCTGGCCCCGCCTCTTCACTGATTGCTACTAGGTCCTCTCTCTCCCTGCTCCATGAGCTTTATCAAACCTCGTCTTAAAACTATGTATGGTTCCTGCCTCCACTATGTCGCTTTCTAGGCTATTCCACTTCCTGACAACTCTATGACTGAAGAAATACTTCCTAACATCCCTTTGACTCATAGGAGTCTTCAACTTCCAATTGTGACCCCTTGTTTCTGTATCCCTCTCTGGAA
>WNWK01036350.1:0-10000 GCA_009830355.1 Cherax destructor | reverse complement strand
CTGACGACACTGGAGGACAGGAGGGTTAGGGAAGACATGATAACGACATATAAAATACAGGAGTAATAGATAAGGTGGACAGAAACAGGATGTTCCAGAGATGGGACACAGAAACAAGGGTCACAATTGGAGGTTCAAGACTTACATGAAACATAGGGTTGTTAGGAAGTATTTCTTTAGCCTTAGAGTTGTCAGTAAGAGGAATAATCTGGAGAGGAAGTAGTTGAAGCAAGTTCCATACATAGCTTTAAGAAGAGGTATGATAAACTCATGGAGCAGAGAGGATGAATTAGTATCAACCAGTGAACAGGCGGTGCCGGGAGCTATGACTCGACCCCTGCAACCACATATAGGTGAGTACACACACACACACCCCTGGCCACACACACACACACACACACACACACACACACACACGCACACGCACACACACACACACACACACACACACACACGCACACACACACACACACACGTGCACACACACACACACACACACACAGTGCACACGCACACACACACACACACGTGACAGCACACACACACACACACACCCGCACACACACACACACACACGTGCACACGCACACACACACACACACACACACGCACACGCACACACACCTTGACTTTCGATGCTACGTCGTATTGTTGCTGGGTCTTCCTCATTATCTGTGCATACTGTTTCTGGCTCTTCGACTCAGGAGGGCTCTAATACAACCACCTTCAGATGTTCCCCAACCTGGACAACCCCAATGCAACCAAACAACCTAACCCAAAACACACATGCCATACCCAATGATTCCACCCACCTCATTACAAACTCCACCTTCACACCAACCACCCATAGTTCCCCATCAGATCTCCCCTTTCCCAACCCCAACGTACCCCCCAGACTACGGTTTTAGAAAATAAGTTGAAGGTTTGGTATACAAATGCAGATGGTATAACAAATAAATGTGAGGAGTGGCATGAAAGAATAAAGGAGACATCCCCAGACATAATAGCACTCACAGAAACGAAACTCACCAGGATGATAACAGATGCAATCTTTCCACCCGGATATCAAATCCTCAGGAAAAATAGAGGGAGCAGGGGAGGCGGAGTTGCACTTGCTCATTAAGAACAGGTGGGGATTTGAGGAAGTGGAAGGAATGGATGGAATGGGTGAAAGGGACTCATAGTAGAACAATTCAGTCTGAGGGCCATAAGGTGGTAATTGCTGTAATGTACAACCCGCCACAGAACTGCAGGAGGCCAAGAGAAGAATACGACGAGAGCAACAGAGCCTTAATGGTAGACACACGCCGAGGTAGCCAGAAGAGCCCACATGGGGAGAGCAAAGTTACTATTTATGGGTGATTTCAATCACAAAGAGATTGATTGGGAAAACCTGGAGCCCCATGGGGGTCCTGAATCATGGAGAGCCAAGATGATGGATGTGGTACTGGAAAACCTCATGCATCAACATGTTAGAGACACTACCAGAGAGAGAGGTGGGATGATCAGCAAGACTGGACCTAGTATTCACCTTGAGTAGTTCGGACATCGAGGATATCACGTATGAAAGGCCCCTTGGAGCTAGTGATCATTTGGCTCTGTGTTTTTGATTATATAGTTGAGCTACAAGTGGAGAGGGAGCAGGAATAGGAAGGGAGAAAGAAACTACAAAAGGGGGACTACAGGCAGGGAACTTCCTACAAGACGTTCAGTGGGAGAGAGAATTGGTAGGAAAATCAGTAAAGAAATGATGGAATATGTGACAACCAAATGCAAAGAGGCAGAGGAGAGGTTTGTCCCCAAGGGAAACAGAAGTAATGGGAAGACCAGAACGAGTCCTTGGTTCACCCAGAGGTGTAGGGAGGCAAAAAGTAAGTGTAATAGAGAATGGAAAAAATACAGAAGACAAAGGACCCAGGAAAATAAGGAGATTAGCCGAAGAGCCAGAAACGAATATGCACAGGTAAGAAGGGAGGCTCAGCGACAATATGAAAATGATATAGCATCAAAAGTCAAGTCTGACCCGAAGCTGTTGTATAGCTACATCCGGAGGAAAACAACAGTCAATGAACAGGTAATCAGGCTGAGAAAGGAAGGTGGGGAGTTCACAATAAACGACCAAGAGGTATGTGAGGAGCTCAACATGAGATTTAAAGAAGTATTTACAGAGGAGACAGGAAGGACTCCAGGAATTCAGAATAGGGAGGTATACCAACAAGTGCTGGATGAAATAACACAACCGAGGAGGAGGTGAAGAAGCTGCTATGTGAACTTGATCCTCAAAGCGGTGGGACCGGACAACATTTCTCCGTGGGTCCTTAGAGAGGGAGCAGAGATGTTTGTGTGCCACTAACACAAATCTTCAACACATCCATTGAAACTGGGCAACTACCTGAGGCGTGGAAGAGGGCCCAAAGATCCCAATTTTTAAGAAAGGAGACAGACACGAGGCATTAAACTACAGACCAGTGTCACTGACGTGTAAGTATGCAAAGTCATGGAGAAGATCATCAGGAGGAGGTGGTGGAGCACTAGAAAGACACAACATAAACAACAAAGCATGGTTTTAGGGAAGGAAAATCCTGTGTCACAAACCTACGGGGTTTTTAAATGACAAGGTAACAGAAGTAAGAGACGAGGAGGGTTGGATGGGCTTTTTTTTGGACTGCAAGAAGGCGTTCGACACAGTTCCTCACAAGAGATTAATGCAAAAGCTAGAGGATCAGGCACACGAACAGGAAAAGCACTGCAATGGATCAGAGAATATCTGACAGGGAGGCAAAAACGAGTCATGACGTGACGAGAGGGAAGTGGGCACCTGGGGCCAGTGGAGTTCCACAAGGGTCAGTCCTAGGACCTGTACTGTTTTGGATATGTAATGACATAACGGAAGGGATAGACTCAAGTGTCCCTGTTTGCAGATGATGTGAAGTTAATGGAAAATCAAATCAGTCGAGGATCAGGCAGGACTCAAAGAGACCTGGACAGGCTGCAAGCCTGGTCCAGTAACTGGCCCTTGAATTTAACCCTGCCAAATGTAAAGTCATGAATATCGGGGAAGGGAAAAAGACCGCAGACAGAGTATAGTCTAGGTGGCCAAAGACCAAACCCCCTCAAAGAAAAAGATCTTGGGGTGAGTATAATACCGAGCCATCTCCTGAGGCACACATCAATCAGATAACTGTGCAGCATACGGGGGTGGCAAGCCTAAGAATAGCGTTCCAATACCTCACTAAAATCATTCAAGACTCTGTACACCATATACGTCAGGCCCATACTGGAGTATGCAGCACCAGTTTGGAACCCCACCTGGTCAAGCACGTCAAGAAATTTGAGAAAGTGCAAAGGTTTTGCAACAAGACTAGTCCCAGAGCTAAGGGATTGTCCTACGAAGAAAGGTTAAGGGAAATCGGCCTGACGACACTAGAGGACAGGAGGGTTAGGGAGACATGATAACGACATATAAAATACTGCGAGGAATATATAAGGTGGACAGAGACAAGATGTTCCAGAGGGGGACACAGAAACAAGGGGTCACAATTGGAAGTTGAAGACTCTATGAGTAAAAGGGGATGTTATGAAGTATTTCTTCAGTCATAGAGTTGTCAGGAAGTGGAATAGCCTAGAAAGGACATAGTGGAGGCAGGAACCATACATAGTTTTAGGACTAGGTTTGATAAAGCTCATGGAGCAGGGAGAGAGGACCTAGTAGCAATCAGTGAAGAGGCGGGGCCAGGAGCTATGAATCGACCCCTGCAACCACAAATAGGTGAGTACACACACACACACACACACACACGCACACACACACACACACGCACACACACAACGCATAACACACGCACACGGAACGACACACACACACACACACACACACACACACGCACATAAAACAACACACGCAACACATACGAACATCACGCACAGGACACGACACACACACACACACACACACATGAGGGACCGACAAATTAATGTTATTGAGAGTGTGCTAATTTATACACGGCAGCAGCATGCAATACCTCCCCACTCTCCCCTCCCCACCCTCACACAATACACCAGGCGGGGCGGAGGGTGGGTTACCTTCACTTATTCCCTTCCTCCCCCTCCTCCCCTCTCCCTATGTTCCTCACGCATTCATCTTGTTCTCTTCCCACGTTCCTTCCTTCCTTCCTTCCTTCCTTCCTTCCTTCCACCACCTTCCTTCCTTCCACCTTCCTTCCTTCCTTCCTTCCTTCCTTCCTGCCTTCCTTCCTACCTACCTTCCTTCCTTCCTACCTACCTTTTCTTCCTTCCTTCCTACCTTCCTTCCTTCCTACCTTCCTTCCTTCCACCACCTTCCTTCCTTCCTACCTTCCTTCCTTCCTTCCTTCCTTCCTTCCTTCCTGCCTTCCTTCCTACCTACCTTCCTTCCTTCCACCTACCTTCCTTCCTTCCTTCCTACCTTCCTTCCTACCTTCCTTTCCTTCCCACCTACCTTCCTTCCTTCCTTCCTACCTTCCCACCTTCCTTCCTTCCACTACTTCCTTCCTTCCTTCCACCTTCCTTGCCTTCCTTCCTTCCTACCTCCACCTTCCTTTCTTCCTACCTACCTTCCTTCCTTCCTTCCTACCTTCCTTCCTTCCTACCTTCCTTCCTTCTACCCACCTTCCTTCCTTCCCCCACCTTCCCCCCCCCCTTCCTACTTCCCTTTTTCTCACTCTTTTTTCCCCTTTTCCCCCTTTTTTTTTTTCCCTTTTTCCTTTTTTCCTTCCTTTTCCCTTCCTTCCTTTTTTTCCCTTCCTTTTCTTCCTTTCCCTTTTCCCTCCCTTTTCCCCCTTCCCTTTTCCTTTCCATGTTCCTTTCCCTTTTTCCCCCTTCCCTTCCTTGTTCAAACCTTTTTCCCCCCCAACCCCTTCCTTCCTTTTTTCTTTTTCCACCTTTTTTTCCCCTTTTCCTTCCACCTTTTTCCTTCCTATCTTCCTTCCTTCCCCCTTCCTTTTTTTCCTACCTTTTTTTTCCTTTTTTTCCCCCTTTCCCTTTCCCTTTCCCTTTTTTTTCCCCCCTTCCCTTTCCCTTCCCCATTTCCCTTCCTTTCCCTTTTTCCCCCTTCCTTCCTTGCCCCTATCCTTCTTTCCCAACCTTCCCCTTCCCTTCCCTTTTTTTTTTTTTTTCTTTTTTTTTTCCCCTTCCCTTCCCCCTTATTCTTCCCTTCCATCTTCCTTCCCATTTTTCCCTTTTTCCCTTTTTTCCCCCCTTTTTCCCTTAACTGATTTTATTTATAGTATAAATTTTTTTTGTTACTCCCAAGTACTCCCCATTTATTAAAGTACTAAAGTTCCCCAATATAACATTCCCAATCACAAATTTACTAGGAACTTTACTACAGTTACTAAAGTCACTAGAAGTACTCCCAAGTATTACACAGTCACTATACAGTATACCAAGTCATACCACAGTCACTAACAGTCAAAAAGACAGTCACCCCCACAGCCACCCCCAGTCACACCACATTCACTACCACAGTCACTATTTAAGTTACTAATAGTCACTACCAAGTCACTACTACACTTTAAAATAGTCACTCAAGTCACTACCCAGTCACTCCCAAATTTTTACTAAACTTTTACTACTACAGTCACCCCCTTAGTCACCCCCAAATTTCCTTTTTAAATTTTTTACTAATATTTTTTTCCCAAATTTTTACTCCCTTTTTTTCCACTACCAAATTTTTACTAAATTTTTACTAAATTTTCCCCCACATTACCCCCAATTTTACAAATTTTTTACCCCCATTTTTCCTTAAAATTTTTCCCCCCAAGGGGCCTAACTTTTACTAAAATTTTTACCCCCAATTTTTACTACTATTTTTTACCCCCATTAGTTACTACAAAAAGCCCCCATTGCATTTTTTTTACTACATTTTACCCCCAATTTTTTTTTCCCTTTTTACCCCCACTTTTCATTTTAAATTTTTATAAAATTTTTACTACAAATTTTTTACTCTTTTTCTTCCCAATTTTTCCAAAAATTTTTTTATTACTATTAAACCCCCTTTTAGTTATTAAAATTTTTTTTTTAATTTAAAAATTAGTTTTTTATTTTCATTACTTTTTTCCATAGTTACTACTACTTACTTTAATAGTTTTTACATAGTTTTTTTATAGTTTTTTACTTTTAGTTTTTTAAAATAATAGTTAAAAATTATTATTAAATATTTTTTTTACTATTATTAAATTTTTATATTTTTAAAATATTTTTTACATGTTTACTACTATAGTTATTTTATAGTTTTACTTATTATTACTTTTAGTTATTATTTATTATTTTTTTTATTTTTAGTTTTAAAATTTTAGTTTTATTTAAAAAGTTATTAAAATTTTTTTACTACTATATTTTACTTAAAGTTATTATTTTTAGTTATTATAATTTTTTTTTTACTATTTATTTTTTAGTTATATTTATTATTACTTGTTATTAAAATTATTTTTTTAAATTTTTATTTTTTACTTTTAGTTTTTACTATATTATTTTTTTAATATTACTTTTTTATAGCTTTTTATTAAAATTTTATTTTTTTATTAGTTATTATTTATTTTTTATTTTAGTTATTTTTAATTACTATTATATTTAAATTTTTTAGTTTTTACATAGTTATTACTTTTAAAATTTTTTATTTTCATAGTTATTATTTTCATTTTTTAATTTATAGTTACACATATTATTATTACAAAATTTAAAAATTATTATTAAAATTAAAGTTATTATTTTTAGTTATTAACATAGTTACTTACTTTAGTTTTTTTTTACAGTCACTACCACAGTTTTTCCCACAGTCTTTTACCACATTCATTACCACAGTTTTTTCCACAGTCTTTCCCCAAAAGTCATGACCACAGTCTTTCCCCACTTTTACCCACAGTAACTACCAAGAATTACCACAGTCATTAAAAAGTTTTCCCAAGTTTACTATTTTTATTACTTTTTATATTAGAATTTTAGTTATTATTATAGTTTTTAATTTTAGTTATTATTTATAGTTATTATTTATTTTTTTTTATTAGTTTTTATTAAAAGTTTTTTTTTAAGTTGTTATTTTTTTTTATATTATATTAAATTTTTAATAGTTCTTTTTTAAAAATTTTTAATTTTTAATATTAAATTTTATATTAACATAGTTAATTAGTTACCCCCTATTAAAATACTACTTTTTTTTTAAACAAAAGTTTTAAAATACAGTCATTACAAAATTTTTACCCCCAATTTTTTACTAAATTATTCCCCAACAAATTTAAAAAGTTTTTCCCAAGTTTTATAATATTTTTTTCCCATTTTTACTCTATTACTTAAAATCATTAAAAATTTTATTTTTTCATAGTTTTTACATTTATTTTATTAAAATTAAAATTATTTATTACATTTTAAAATATTATTACTATTTTTTACTTCATTTTTTAATTCTTTAGTTATTATTATAGTTTTACTTATATTTTTTAAATTTATTATTATTTTATAGTTTTTTTTACAGTCACTACCACAGTCACTACCACAGTTTTTCCAAAACACAGTCATTATAAAGTAAATTACCAAGCCATTCACAGTCATTACTCTAATAATCAGTGATATATAATATAGTAAAAATTCAACAATAAAAAAGTAATGTTTTTCTTTGGGAGGAAAATGGAAGAGTCCAGGGGATTACCCAGTTTAATCCCAGCCTTCACCACCACAAGCCTTCACCAAAGCCCCCTCCAACCTTCACTAATTAGCCTTCAAAAACCAGTTTTTCCCCTTTTAGCTTACCCCCATTAAACCTTTTTCATCACACTCAGTTTTCACTATCATGTTTTCACTACTAGTTTATCACTAACTCTTATCACTACCCTTCACTCCCACTCAGCTGTCAATTCTTCACCTTTTTAAACATTTACCACCTCTTCACTACTCAGCTTTCTACCACCAGCCCACCACTCTCTTTACCCCCAGCCTTCACCCCCAGGTTACCACCAAATTTTCCCCCACCAACGTACTTATTAGTTTTCAAATAACCTTTTCCCCACCAGTTTTAACACTATCTCACCACTAACCTTTCACCCCCAAATTGTCACATTAGTTTTCAAACTAACCTTTCATATTTAGTTTTTCCCCACCAGTTTTCACTAATAACCTTTCACCTCCCACCTTCAAAACCCAAAAACCCTTTTTCCCCACCCAGTTTTCACTAACACCACCCTTCACCACCAGCAAAACCCATTAACGTATAGATTTGAGTGACAGATCTACCTTGTCTGTTAATCACTACCTTCGTAAATATATTTCCCAGAATTGTAGATCACATGAAGACAATTCCGATCGATCGACATATATTATTTTTTTTCTTTTTTCATGATTTTCTTTGAAATGAGCTCATTTAGTTATTTAATTCCTTTGTATCATGATATATCATATAGTAAAAATAGATTGTTCTTGGCACGATAAGATCTATGTGAAGAAAGATTTAACTGTTGTGTACTTTGATATTGTATAGAATCAGCTCAGAGTCGTACCCTTTTTGTCTTTGTTTGTATAAGGGTACGTTTGAGACGACAAATGAGGTAGCCGAGCTGTCACTGTAAGCCCAGTGAGAGTTCAAGGGTATAACCGTTTTGATCTCGTGACCAACCGGGTGCAACTGTTAGAAAAAGTCAGGGGCACCATGCAAATAATACTTGAACCAGAGCCCTGCTGGGCAGTGCCTCAGTTACCATCGAGACACGAGAAGATCCAGGCTTGGAACTTGAGATTCCACCCTGTCAATTATACAAGACCATCCCAAACTCATCTGTTTTCCCCCCTTCCATTAAAAACCCACGAAATAAACCCTTTTTTCACTCCTTTTTCCAATTTAAAAGATACTAATTAACCCCTTTACTATTTTCCCCTTACCACTGGTTTTACCCCTAGTTCCAATCTCCCCACTAATTTTACTTAGTTTTTTTTATTTTTTAAATTTTCCCTTTTTTAATTTCCCCCCCGGGGTTTCCCACTAGTTTTCAATTTTAATTTTTCCCACTAACCGGGAATCAGTTTTTCCCCAAAATTTTCCCCCAAAACCATTTTTTTTTAATTTAAATTTTATTTTCTAATTTTACTTAGTTTTTATTTTCAAAAATTTTTTTTTTCCCCATTTTTCCCTTTCTTTTTATTTTTCTAATTGGGGTTTTTATTTTAATTTTCTTTAGTTTTTTATTTTCTTTTTACTACTAGTTTTTTTTTACTAACTTTATTTTTTTAAGGGAAATTTTTTTTTTACTAATTTTTATTTTTCTTTTTTTCCCTTTTACTATTTTTTTTTACTAACTTTTTCAAGGGGGTTAATTTTCCCACAAAAAGTTCTATTTAATTTATTTCTTTGTTTTTTTATTTTTTTTTTTTTAACTTTTTTACATTTAATTGTTCCCTTTTTTTTTTTTATTTTTTTAATGTTATTTTTTTAATTTTACGATTATTTTTTTTTTTTTACTATTTTTTTTATTTTCTTTTTCTTTTTTTAATTGTTATTTTTAATTTACGATTAGTTTTTTTACTTATTTTTTAAAATTTTTTTATTTTCTAATCCCATTTTAGTTTTTTTTCCCCCTTTTTTTATAACTATTTTTACTACTTTTTTCACTAGATTTTTAAACCCCTTTTTTACTACTAATTTTTATTTTTTAGTTTTTATTTTCTTAACCCTTTATTTTAAAATTTTTTTTACTAACTTATTTTCTAATTTTTATTTTCTAATTGTTACGATTAGTTTTCATTTTTTTAAATGTTTTTAAAATTTTACTTTTTGTTTTTTTATTTTGTTTATTTTAAATTTTTATTTCAGTTTTCACTTTTTTTCATTATTTTAAAATTTTTACTTAATTTTTTACATTATTTTTTTTACTACTAGTTTTTTTACAAAAAATTTTTACAAAAAATTTTTTTAAAAAGTTTTCATAAAATAGATTTCATTTTCTATTTTCATTTTTAGTTTTTTTATTTTCTAGTTTTC
>WNWK01036349.1:0-19212 GCA_009830355.1 Cherax destructor | reverse complement strand
GGGACTGACACTGGTTTCAAAGTCATGATACAACGGGACCCCCCCTGAAAGGTTAATATTGAAGCTTTTTTTTTCAACAGGTCCAATTTGCATTACTTGTCACACAAAGTCTTGCTTCTTCTAATTGAAAAAATTGATTCCCCCCCCCTATAGGGCTCATCCACCACACATCCCCACCTCTTTTTTTCTTCACTAGAGGCATAGTTTAATCTTCCTTTTGGGGTTTTTCATCTACACTAGATTTCCATTTGATGTCATGATTAATATTTAGACATGACACATAGAGATAAGAAGGACTGGAAATGGAATGATAACACAGTAGAAGTAATCATTTCGCATTTGAGTCAAGTGATTAAATGGGTAGGAGGTGAGGGGAAGGGTGTAGAAAAGCTAGTTCTTCCATGAGGAAAAAGGGGCCCGGTGAGTGGGAGGAAACTGGCCTGCTTGTGCCACTGCAATGGCTGACCATGTTGGAGTGCAAGCTGGAGATGGGTAGAGCTGCCGTGAAAGTGGAACCTTTGGAGCAGAAGGTCGAAATAGATACAGGCGGGCCCTGCTTTACATCGTTCACATGGCATTTTGCCAATGCAGTGGTTTTCAATTAAACCCATTCTTCATTTATTCTCACTTCCTGTAATAAATATATACATTCACCACTCACTATAGGTTAACCCTTTGACTATGAAATGATAATCTTTTCCCGATGGTAATGACACCAAAAGTAAAAAATTTTATGGAAAACTTATGGATTACGCTCTTGCAATTAGTGATCTCGGCAATATTACGCATCGGCGATTTGCCAACTTTGAGCTATTTTCGCCAATTCCCAATTTCCGTCGACCAAATAAGCTATTTCTTTAGAACTCCATTGTTCTATCGATTGAGTAAGAAATCGCCGTTTTACCAATTTCAACTACCCAATAAAGTGGTCAGAAATTGGCAATTTGGCAATTTCACGCAAATTAAAAAAGATGCCAATTTCAAAATAGGGCCCAGAATAAACAGTGCAGACATTTCTGGCACTATTTTGATTTTATTCACACAAAAATTAGAAGATTTACTGTTATGTAGACTACTGCATTATTGTAAAAATGGTATAAATAATCAGTGCACTTGTGAAAGAATATTAGACTCGCCAGTTGACGTGTATTGGATGCGTGGTGTGATTTTTTACTCTTGAACTTTGGCAAAATCGAACATTTCCGCTACTTTGAGCTCAATTTCAAGGTCTTTTTTCATTGTGAAACTAATCAACATCATCTCTATTTCTGTAATATTTTTTCCATTCTATCAAATGAGACCAAGAAAACGAGAATACAACCATAAATACTATCGAAAATACCTCAAAGTCGGTGTTTTAATCCGAAAACACAGTTGGAGTTTTTTTCATGCACTCGTGCTGCGGGTTTTTAAAAGCGCACACTCACCACACACACCCATTCCCTCACATGTGGGCCTACCAGCTTTCTCCCACTTGAAGTCGCAGAATTTTTGAGTACGTATATGTACGTCTAAACACTGGGTTTGTATGCGGTATATATACGACCGAAACAGTAAAAGGGTTAAGGATGAAAATATTTTAGGTAGTTAATTTTTGTACCGTATTGCATTTTTAGGCCTAGCTCTATTGCTCACTTAATATATGATAGTGTAAATGTGTTATCTGGCTTTTATAAACATTGGAAAGTGAAATATGCTTTGATTCACTTTACAGCAATTTTCTCTCTACAATGGTAGCCTGGAACCTAACCCACTGTATAAGCTTGGCCCTCTTGTAAAAAAAGGAATTGCGAACAGGCGGAAATACAATAGGTGGGGTGCGGGTGATGGTCTGTTGTAGTTGTGCCAAATTACTGTATATTAACTCTGTTCACAGGTGTCCGTGGAGAATCTTTAAGCACCTTGTTACACTTAGATGTCACTGAAAGTACCCAAGAATATGGTATTGATATCAGACTCAGCCATTATGTGGATGAACAACATTGAAACTGACAAAGCCTACCGCAAATGGCCTTCATCGACAGGAGAACTTCTTCGACCTACTTATCCTGGCATGTTACGCAGCATTAAGAAGAATTTTCACAACTTGGTAACTATCATCTACTTAGAGTACTGTATTACTGTTTGTTAAAAATATATATGCACCTTACAAAGATATCACTTGGCTATACAGTGGATCCTTGGAAATCGAACACTCCCAACTCGTCCTATTATGTAAGCTTATTATTGTAAGTGCTTTTATTGGTGTATTTTGGGGGTCTGAAATGGACTAATCTGATTTACAGTCAACCCCGGTTCTGTCGGTAATCCATTCCAGAGGGCCCGTCGACCACTGGTTTGGTCGAACTCCGATTCTGTTTTCCCCATAAGAAATAATGAAATAAAATTAATCCGTTTCAGACATCCAAAAGTATTAAAATAAAATATTTTTTGAACTTTTGACATTAAATTATACACAATTTTATGAAAAATTAAGAAATAATAGTACAATAACATGTCACACATTTATTGAAGAGTTGTTGATGTGTGGAAGACGGGAGGAGGGAAGAAGATGAGTAGTATGCTAGTATTTGGAAGGGGAATCCTTCCATTAACACTCAGGTGGCAAATTCTTTTCTGGGGTTACTGGCCTTTTTCTTTGAATGCTCACTCCTGCATGAATGCTACACTCCCTGCATGAATGTTACACTCCCTGCATGAATGCTACACTCCCTGCATAAATGCTATACTCCCTGCATGAATGCTACACCCCTGCATGAATGCTACACTCCCTGCATCCATGCTTCTCCTGCATCCATGCTCACTCCCTGCATGAATGCTACACTCCTGTATGAATGTTACACTCCCTGCATGAATGCTACACTCCCTGCATGAATGCTACACTCCCTGCATGAATGCTACACTCCCTGCATGAATGCTACACTCTCTGCATGAATGTTACACTCCCTGCATGAATGCTACACTCCCTGCATGAATGCTACACTCCCTGCATGAATGTTACACTCCTGCATGAATGTTAC
The DNA here is from genome assembly GCA_009830355.1 of Cherax destructor. NCBI lineage: Eukaryota > Metazoa > Arthropoda > Malacostraca > Decapoda > Parastacidae > Cherax > Cherax destructor. Next base: position 16,192 of record WNWK01036349.1, on the reverse strand, counting down.
ACTCCCTGCATGAATGCTACACTCCCTGCATGAATGTTACACTACCTGCATGAATGCTACACTCCCTGCATGAATGCTACACTCCTGCATGAATGCTACCTCCCTGCAGAATGCTACACTCCTGCATGAATGTTCACTCCCTGCATGAATGCTACACTTCCTGCATGAATGCTACACTCCTGCATGAATGTTACACTCCCTGCATGAATGCTACACTCCCTCATGAATGTTACACTCCTGCATGAATGCTACACTCCTGCATGAATGCTACACTCCTGCAAGATGCTCACGCCTTGCATGAATGTTACACTACCTGCATGAATGCTACACTCCCTGCATGAATGCTACACTCCCTGCATTAATGCTACACTCCCCATTAATGCTACACTCCCTGCATGAATGCTACACTCCCTGCATGAATGCTACACTCCCTGCATGAATGCTCACTCCCTGCATGAATGCTACACTCCTGCATGAATGCTCACTCCTCATCCCTGCTTTCTCCCTGCATCCCTGTAACCTCTTTCCCACAGGCTTGGCACTGGAGTTTCTTGGGGCCCATGGTGCTATTTAACAGTTGCAAGCACTAAAAACAGTGGAATAATGACAATTTACTGGTATGAATGCGTGGATGGTGGTCACTCTCGCTTGTAAACAATAGCACTGATGCTCCGTGGAGTGCCCGGGCCCAGCTGGGACACGCGTACGTGTCTGGGACGAATAGCCAACTCGTCCAACTCGAGCAGATCGGCTAATACGAGCCAAAATTCTTTAAAAAATCTGTTGAACACCGATTTGGACGACCTCCAACGCAGTCGAGCACCGGGGGTTGACTGTACATCATTCTAATGGGAATAAATTCGTTTAAATAACAGCATTGAACAGCATTCTGGAATGAAGAATGTTCGATTTCCAGGGGTCCACTGTCAGTGGACCCCGTATGGATCCTCTAAGGGTTAAAATTATTGCAGTGTGCGGAACTTCTTGAAACAAAAGTACAGTGGACCCCGAGTTTCGTAAACCGGAAATCGTACAGTTCTTTCTTTCAACACGTCGGCGTTTCCCACCGAAGCGGGGTGGCTGAAAAAGGAAAAACGAAAGTTTCTCCTTTTTCATTTAGTAATATCTACAGGAGAAGGGTTACTAGCCCCCTTTCTCCAATAATCGTACAGTTATGTAAGTATAATATTGTAAGTGCTTGTGGAAGTGTATTTTTGGGGGGCTGAAATAGACTAACCTACGTGACATTTTCCTTAAGGGAGTAAATTCGTTCGGTAATGGCGCTTGAGCAGACTTCAGGAGTGAAGTTTTACGAAACTCGGGGGTCCACTTTACTCTAAGCTAGACTGTATGCCAGGTTCCTCTAAACCCACAATTTGCAGAGGAAATTTTAGAAGACATTTTGGTCCATGCTGAACCATTATCCACTTATTACCTGGTAATTATCCACTGGACAGTGTCCAGGTTGGACTGAAACATCATCTTAAATTTATTCTCCAAGTATTTGGATACTTTGGAACCCCGGAGTTCGTACTGCTCCAAACTCAAACAATTATGTAAGTGTATTTTTGTAGTACTTTTGTAAGTGTATTTTTGGGGTCTAAGGACTAATCTATTTACATTATTCCTTTTGAACAAATTCGTTGATGGCACTTGAGCAGCATTCTGGAACGATTTAACCCTTTGACTGTTTCGGTCGTATATGTACGTCTTACGAGCTACTGTTTGGACGTATCTATACGCCTAAATTCTAGCGGCCTCAAATCAAGTGGAGAAAGCTGGTAGGCCCACATGTGAGAGAATGGGTTTGTGGTCAGTGTGCAGTATAAAAAAATCGGGCAGCCAGTGGTGCATTGTGGGAAAGCCATTTCAGTAGTCCATGTTCAGCATGCCTAGCGGTAAGAAATACCAGACTCCCGGTGAATCTGGGACTCATTCTCTTCCCCAGTGATAGCTCTAACACAGATGGAAGTGTCTCTGAAGATGAATTTCATGGTTTTTAGGAGTTTGTGACCGAAAGCAATGCCCCGGATACAGAAGGAAGGAAGGAAGAAAGAAAGAAAGTAAGGAAGGAAGAAATGAGAGGAAGGAAGGAAGGAAAGAAGAGATGAAAGGAAGGAAGGAAGGAAAGAAGAGATGAAAGGAACGAAGGAAAGAAGAGATGAGAGGAAGGAAGGAAAGAAAAGGAAGGAAGTAAAGAAAAAGGAAGGAAGGAGGAAAGGAAGGAATGAAAGAAGTAAGGAAGGAGAGATGAGAGGATGGAAGGAACAAAAGAAGTAAGAAAGGAAGAAAAAAAGGAATAAATGAAGGCAGGAAGGAAGAGATGAGAGGAAGGAAGGAATGAAATAAGTAAGAAAGGAAGGAATGAAGGAAGAAAGGAAACTAGGAAGGAGGTTGTGGGGAAGAAGGCTTTGTTGACAGCAGTGAGGGTGGTGAGTAATGGTATAATATGTCATTTTGACAGCTGCCTTACCCTGACTCAGCAAATTTAGATGTACACACACACACACACACACACAGCTTCAAGCGCTAAGTGAAGTTGATGGAAAGTGTCCAGTCATTATATAATGTGTATATATATCATAGAAGAATAGCAATAGGTTGGTAGGTAAGTAAGTAGGTAGGCAAGTAAGTAGGTAGGTAGGCAAGTAGGTAAGCAAGTAAGTAGGTAAGCAAGTAGGTAAGCAAGTAGGTACGTAAGTAGGTACGTAAGTAGGTAGGAAGGACTGTGTAGAAGGAGAGCATGGGACCCCATGGGTGTTGACAAGGCAGTGAGGGTGGTGAGTGGTGGTATAATATGTCATTTTGACAGCAGCCGCACCCTGACTCAGCATATTTATAAGTCCACACACTCACAACAAGCATCTTCCAGAAGCTAATGTCAATTCTATGAAGTGTCCAGTGACTATATATGCGTATATATAGAAACCAGAAGGAAGGAAGGAAGGAGATGAAAGGAAGGAAGGTAGGTATGGAAGGAAGGAAGGTAGGTATGGAAGGAAGGAAGGTAGGTAGGAATGTAGGAAGGAAGGAATGTAGGAAGGAAGGTATGTAGGAAAGAAGGTATGTAGGAAGGAAGGTAGGTAGGAATGAAGGCAGGAAGGAAGGAAGGTAGGAAGGAAGGCAGGAAGGAAGGAAGGAAGGTAGGAAGGAAGGTAGGAAGGAAGGAAGGAAGGAAGGTAGGAAGGAAGGTAGGAAGGAAGGCAGGTAGGAAGGAAGGAAGGAAGGAAGGTAGGAAGGAAGGTAGGAAGGAAGGCAGGCAGGAAGGAAGGAATGACGACCCAGAAACAACCAGCTTCCAGAAGCTAATAGCAATTCTATGAAGTGTCCAGTGATTATATATGCGTATATATAGAAACCAGAAGGAAGGACGAGATGAAAGGAAGGAAGGAAGGTTAGAAGGAATGTAGGAAGGAAGGAAGGTCGGAATGATGACCCAGACACAACAACCAACTTCCAGAAGCTTATAGCAGTTCTAGGCACATGTTCAGTGACTGTGTGTATATATAGAAACCAGAAGGAAGAAAGGAAGGACGAGATGAAAGGTAGTAAGGAAGGAAGGAAGGTAGGTAGGAAGGTAGGTAGGTAGGAAGGAATAAAGGAAGGAAGGTAGGTAGGTAGGTAGGTAGGTAGGAAGGAAGGAATGTAGGAAGGAAAGCAGGAATGACAACCCAGACGACCATCAACCTAGGATAACTACATAAGACAACTGCCTGCTGCTACTATGAAGAAAACTGCTCACAAGAGATGTTTTGTCTGTGCATATACAAAAAAACGCACTCAAAAATGCAGAAACACTCGTTTTATGTGTGAGGAATGTAAAACACCACTGTGTGTGGAACCATGTTTCAAAGAGTTCCACAAGCTGCAGAACGTCTATGAACATGTCCAGTGACTGTACATTTGTATATATATATTATAGAACAATAGTAATAAAGAATTTTTTGTATTGTTGGTTTGTGTAAACAAGTTTTGTAAACAATATAAAGATACTAATGTTTATGCTTTTATTGTGTTGCATACAACGAATGTATATATATACGTACATTGCACCTTACCTTGGTCTAACAGGCCACATAAGTTACGTAAAAAAAAGAAAATAGTGAAAAAAACAAAAATCTACGAATGGAAGTAAACAAATGTTTACCGAGTGAGCGGCAGTCGCCGCTATTGCCATACGCGGCTCATTTTCTGCCAACTTTACACCTCCATATCTGGGTAAGTATTGATGGCAAAAATCTGTTTTTAGGATTAAAACAATCAGAAATATAATCTTAACATTTTTATAAGAAAAAATAATTTTTTTTTTCGAATATTTTGCGAAAACAGAATGGCACTCACGGATTGAGGGTTGCGACAGTCAAAGGGTTAATGACGAACTCCGGGGGTCCACTGTATTTGATCTAAATGGGTTATGTATATGTTCATTAAATTGCTTTGTCTCTTTTGTCAAATTATTCCATTAATGTAGTGACTCATTTTTAAACCACATTCACTATTTAAATAAATATTGGTGGTCACTGTATATTATTTACCTTGCTGTTTTATATATCATTGTCATCTTTCAACTCTGCTGTGTAGTGCTCTATGACAATCATGAGTGTTACTCTTTCCTGTAATCTGTTAAGACATTCGTTTGCTCTTGCTTTATGTATGTATATGTATGTCGTAACTCCAGTCGTAAACTCCAGGCCCAGTGGCTAACGCACTGGTCCAAAGTTTTACGATTCACTTGCCATGGGTTCTAACCCCACCTGTTCAATGGTATGTTTTTGTGTTTATGTATGTGACTGAGTGTGTGTAGGTATGTGAATGTATGTATATATGTATGTGAATATGTGTGTTTCTGAGATGAGTCACCTGGTTACAGCAGAAGTCTCCTATCATTCATGCTGTGTGACAGTAACTGAAACACATGTGCTCCAGACATTGAAGATATATCTGGCCTCAAGTTATGTATCCACAAATACTGCAAGAGTTTTTAGGGCAGTAACCAGATAGTGATAATAACCTTGCAATTTCACAGTGCAAAATCATTACATATGAAAAAGTTTCCAAGATTATCATAGTTATGCAGACAAGAGTGTGTTAGAGAGAGGTGGAATAGACCTCACTCACTGCTGGGATGGCTGGCTGGGCAGGACTGCTTCCTTCACACACTGATCACTTAATAATATCTGCTGGTATGTTATCCACTCACTTTCGATGTAATGAAAGTAGTAAACATTGTGTTGTTGATGCACGGTCACATTGTCTTGTCGCATCCAGATATTAGCACATAGCATCAAAAATTATAAGATATTCACATTGAAGGCAGCAGGGTGGATGGTGGTACAAATAAACCTGCCAGTGACTTGGCTCATAAGTACAGGTGCTTAACCCTTCACTGTCTGTCACGTAGCTCAACATCATTAGCTCCAGGGTCCCTCATCTAGATCTGTTTTGAGCACAGCTCCCTCAGATAAGCTGTGATCGCTAAATTTTGGTCTAGATACTAGAAAATGGGTCTATGCAATGAGTACGAATAGTACAAAAAGAAAAATCCTTCGCTTATGGTGCTTGAAAGGAAAAGCAAAACTCTGACCTTGTGTTTGGTTTAAAATAGCTATTGTTAGGTGTCTTTTAGGATGTTTTTTTTATGGTTTATTGGCTGCTGCTTGGTATAGTTTGATAGAATGAAAGATATACTACTGAAATAAAGACATTATTTCGGTTGGTTTTAGGACTGAAAGTAACTTGAAATGGGCTCAAAGTAGTGGAAATATTAGGCTTTTGCTGATTTTCCTGAGGACGAGTAAGGCTCCTCTACAACCCAGGTTTGTTTTATGGGTTTTTACTAGGTTTGATTCAATTATTGAGACACCTTAAACCATGACCAATTCATTCCAGGTTATATTTTTTATTATTTGTGAAGTAGGGTAAATCTTCGATTTTTGTGATGATGAATTCAAGATGGAAAGCAAGTTTAATATAGGAGAGGCCTGGGGATGTGATAAACAAAGAAAATGTTGTTTTAGTGCCATGAATATCTACACTGATTATTTTGAGCTCTTGTTTTTATTTTTTATTTTTAATTTTGTGTAAAATTGGCCTTATTACTGACTTATCTGCACTTTATAAGGTAGGTGTCATAGTTGAATTTGTGTTGTTTTTGCTCATTCAATGGAACAGAAGGCATACTAGTGAAATAGGAAAGAATTTGGTTAAAATTAGCAATGGAATTGACTTAAAATAGTACTCAAAAGTCGGCAAAATTGCCAGTGTATAAATTGCACCTAGACTACTAACTTTGTGCCAGCATAATTCCATGAGTTTTCCATCAAATTTCATACTTTTGGTGTTATTCCTTCAGAAAAAGTCTACCTTTACAGAAGATTTTTTTTTTTTTTTTAAGTGGACACCGAGAGCAGTATTAACCCTTTCACTGTCGAGACCTCTGATCACAAATTTGCTCTCATTGTCAAAAAGTATTCGAAAAAAAATTATTTTTTCTTTCCAAAATCTTAAGAATATTTTTCTGATTGTTTTAATCCCTTATTTGTCCAAACATAAATCTATGTTCTTTCCGCTAGTGCTCCTAACATAGATCTACGTTTTAATTTTCGTGCCTCCAAATTTGGCACAATTGGCCTGAGATGCCTGGTCAGCATAGAATGGGTCTTAACACTGTGTCCACAGTATTAAAAAAATCTAGCACCAGTTCAATTGAGCGCCAGCTAGAGCAAACAGCACTGCAAACACCTGGGATTCACTGATGTCATGTAGTATTAACGCTTCCATTTTAAGAGGAAAGTAATATTGACCCTAGGTTTAGTGGCTTTGAGGTGGATGTGGCCACAAGTGGTCGAGGAAATATTAAAAACCCATGTGCAACATTTGTGCAAAACCCTTTCAATTTTGGTACCACTGGTAGTGTCATCCTGCCAGAATGTCTTATAACCTATGCCCTAAGTAAAGAGAAACAATTCTGGAACGTGTAATACGTGTTCGGCAGGCTAGCTGGGTGGCTGCCTGGCTACTTGGCTGGCTGGGTGGCCAGCTGGCTGGCCAACTGGCTGGCCGGCGGCAGGCTGGCTGGCTGATTGACTTTGGCTGTCTCTATCTCCGTCTGTCTGTCTGTATCTATATCTGTCTCTGTTTTTTGTATCTTATTAGGTATCACATCTAATACAATTACACATATGTAAATACCTAGACAACACTTGAAGATTACAGAGACAGAAGACAGACGACATGCGCAGGCAAGAAGACAGAGACAGACAGACAGAACAGAGGCAAGACAGACAGACAGGACAGACAGAAGACAGAGACAGACAGAGAGACAGAGACAGACAGACAGAGACAGACAGAGAGACAGACGACAGAGACAGACAGACAGAGACAGACAGAGACAGAGACAGACAGAAGAGACAGACAGAACAGAGACAGACAGACAACAGACAGACAGACAGACAGACAGACAGAGACAGACAGACAGAGACAGACAGGACAGACAGACAGAGACAGACAGACAGACAGACAGAATACAGGACAGACAGACAGACAGACAGACAGACAGGCAGAAAGACAGAGACAGACAGAGACAGACAGACAGAGACAGACAGACAGACAGACAGACAGCAGACAGAGACAGACAGACAGACAGAGACAGACAGACAGAGCAGACAGGCAGAGCAGACAGACAGACAGAACAGACAGAGACAGACAGAAAACAGAGCAGACAGACAGACAGACAGAGACAGACAGAAGAGACAGACAAAGAGCAGACAGACAGACGACAGACAGACAGACAGAACAGACAGACAGACAGAAAGCAGACAGAGACACAGACAGACAGACAGACAGAGAGACAGACAGATATATAGATACAGACAGACAGATATATAGATAGACAGACAGACAGAGACAGACAGATAGACAGACAGACAGACAGATAGATATATAGATAGATAGGCAGACAGACAGACAGAGACAGACAGACAGAGACAGACAGACAGAGACAGAGAGACAGACAGACAGAGACAGAGAGAGACAGGCAGACAGATAGACAGATAGATAGATAGATAGCTAGATAGACAGATAGCTAGACAAACAGATAGACAGAGCTAGACAGACATGTTTATGTGTAACAGTGAAAACAAATAAAGCCAAGGCAGTGCACACTCATAAAATGTCACCACTGCTGCACTGTCAGCAGTGGAGTGACACTTGTCTTACATCATGCTTCAAGGGAACTTATTATTATTATTATTATATATTCCCGCATATCCAAAACATTAGTGGGACCTATAAATACTATGTATATATTTCTAGACAGTAATATGTGACTAAGGTTGGTGAAACTGTTCACCTGTCACTGTGTTTGTGACTATTTGAGTACTATTTCAGTACCTAATATTAGTGTCTGAACAAAGATTAGCTATGAAATCACAATAACTACTACAAATTGTAATTATCAGAACATAAAAATTATACAAATTAAAAAAAATGAGAAAAAAAGGTATATCGGGAACACTTCTGCAAGCGGCAGTGCTTCATGTTGCTGTCAGGTGAGCGACAAGCGCCGACTTTGCAGTCTTGTATCTCCGTAAGTACTGACTCTAGAATTTTTTCTTTTACATTATGTAAAAAAATGTCCTTTTTATTTAACCCTTGAACTGTCCAAACGTAGATCTACGTTCACTCGCCCAGTGCTCTGAATATTTTGAAAAAAAAAGTTTTTTTTTAAAATTAGAGGGCCAAAAAATTTTTAGGACCAGTTTTTACCGAGATATAAGACCGCGAAGTTGGCGCTGGATGCTCACCTGATGGCAACATCAAGTCCTGCCGCTTGCAGAAGTGTTGCCGAAATAAATTTTTTCTCGTTTTTTTTAATTTATATAATTTTTATGTTCTGATAATATTAGGTACTGAAATAGTACACAAATGCAGTGGACCCCGAGTTACGAGCATTATTAATTCCAGAAGGCTGCTCAAGTGCCATTACCGAACTCGGAAAAATGTAAAATTATCGGGAAACTTGAGCCTTAATGACTAAAAATTTACGATTTTCTCCCTTAAGGAATAATGTCAAGTAGGTTAGTCCATTTCAGACCCCCAAAAATACACTTACAAAAGCACTTACAATATTACACTTACATAATTGTACGATTTCCGATGTGCTCGTAACTCGGGGGTCCACTGTAGTCACAATCACACTGACAGGTGAACATTTTCACCTGCCTTGGTCATTTACTATTGTCTAGAAATATATACAAAGTATTTATAGGTCTCAGCAATGTTTTAGACATGCTGGAGTATATATGAAACTTCTTGAAGCATGGTGTTTATGACAAGTGTCACTAAACTGCTGACAGGATAAGCAGTGGAGTGACACTTGATGATAAAGCACTGCTGCAGGGAACCCTGGCTTTATTTGTTTTCACTGTTACACACAAACATATATGTCTGTCTGTCTATCTATCTGTGTTTGTCTATCTGTCTTTCTGCTTATCTGTCTTTCTGTCTGCCTGTGTGTATCTGTCTTTCTGTCTGCCTGTGTGTCTCAGTTTTTCTGTCTGCCTGTGTGTGTGTGTGTGTGTGTGTCTTTCCGTCTGCTTGTCTCTCAGTTCCAGAGAGTGGCTCATAAAACCAACAGGTATTACACACAATGCAGAAGTGACAATGCGTATTACTTGCCAGTCATGCTTATTATGTCTTATATCTACAAGCACTGTACAGCACGTTGCCTGGAATTTTTTGGTTATCCTAGGTAATTTACACTATGTAAATTACATGTGAGAGAAAGACAGAGATAGAGAGAGATATAGTCAGATATATAGACAAACAGAAATATAGACAGACAGAAATATAGGCAGATAGACAGAGATATAGACACAGATACAGAGAGACAGCCAAAGCCACCCAGCCAGCCGGCCAGCCTGCCAAATACGTATTACACATGTTCCAGAATCGTTTCTCTTTACTTAGGGCATAAGTTATAGGACATTCTGGCAGGATGGCACTACCAGTGGTATCAAAAAAGAAAGGATGTTGCACAAATGTTACACATGGGTTATTATTGAGGTTTTTGATATTTCCTCGACCACTTGTGGCCATATCCATCACTTTCCTCTTAAAAGGGAAGTGTTAATACAACATGACATCAGTGTTTCCCTGGGTTTGCCACGCTATTTGCTCTAGCTGGTGCTCAATTGAACTGGTGCTCCCACAAGGTACTAAGTGCTCCCATATTTTTTTAATACTACGCACACCAAGTGTTAAGACCCATTCTTTACTGACCAGGCATCTCAGGCAAATCATGCCAAATTTGGAGGCAGGAAAAATGAAACATAGATCTACGTTTGGAGCGCTAGTGGTACAAATGTAGATCTACGTTTGGACAGTTTAAGAGTTAAAAAAAATGATTTTTTTTTTCCAAAATATTTGGAGTGCTTGGTGAGAGAATGTAGATCTACATTTGAACAGTCTAAGGGTTAAAAGGAATTTTTTTTTTGCTATCAGTACTTACCGAGATATAGAGGCATGAAGTTGACAAAGTGAACCGCTTATGGCAACATCGGCGACTGCCGCTCACTCGGTAATATTATTTTTATGTACTTTTATTCTATTTTTTTTTATCTTTTCTAATATTTTATTTTTCAAGTAACTTTTGTGGCCTGTGAGACCAATATAAGGCATAATGTATATACGTATGTCCACTCATTGTATGCAACACAATAACTGCACAAACATTGTTATCATTATGTTGTTTACAAAACTTGTTTACACAAACCCACGCTGCCTTCTTCACCACCCACGCTGCCTTCCCCACCACCCACGCTGCCTTCCCCACCAACCATGCTGTCCTCCCACCAACCATGCTGTCCTCCCCACCACCCATGCTGCCTTCCCTACCACCCATGCTGCCTTCCCCACCACCCACGCTGCCTTCCTCACCACCTACGCTGCCTTCCCCACCACCCACACTGTCTTCACCACCCACGCTGTCTTCCCCACCACCTACGCTGCCTTCCCCACCACCCACGCTGTCTTCCCCACCACCCACGCTGTCTTCTCCACCACCCACGCTGTCTTACCCACCACCTATGCTGTCTTCCCCACCACCTACGCTGTCTTCCCCACCACCCACACTGTTTTCCCCACCACCTACGCTGCCTTCCTCACCACCCACGCTGTCTTCCCCACCACCCACGCTGTCTTCCCCACCACCCACGCTGCCTTCCCCACGACCCACACTGTCTTCTCCACCACCCACATGGAAATAAGTCACTTTGTCTGACTTTTTTGGTGGAAGGTTGATAATCATCTGGGTTTTCGGCACTATTTCTGGTATCCTGGGCATTGCTTTTGGTCACAATCTTCTTAAAACCATGAGATTCATCTTCATTGACACTTCAATCTATGTTAGAACTATCACTTGGGAAGAGATGAGTCCCAGTTCTCCGGGGAGTGAGGTATTCCTTACCACTAGGGTTGGTGACCAAGGCCTTCTGAATTAGCACTCCCACAGTGCACTGCAGCCTCCCCAATTTTTTTTTATACTGTGCACACTAACCACGCAGACCCATTCTCTCACATGTAGGTCTACCAGCTTTCTCCTGCTAGATTTGAAGCCGCTAGAATTTTGACGTATTAATACGTCACCAACACTGGCTTGTAAGCCGTACCTATATGTCACCGACAGAGAAAGGGTTAATTTCGGTGATCTGGGCAGTGGAAGAGTTAATGTTGACTGGGGCACGTCATTGCACTCACTTTTGATGTAGTTGATGACATTTACTATGTTAAATTTATGCTTGAAGCCTGGCACTCCATGGCCCGAGTCATCATTCATTGCTACGACAAGTTTCCGCATCACTTTTGATGTGTAGTTGCACTTAAATGATATAATAATAATAATACCTTGATGCAGTGGTTGTATTACAGTTGTTGCATATGGTGGTAAAAACAACTTTTACATGTGAGTTTACATACTACAAAAGTTCTGAGTTAGTACAGGAATTATTAAGAAAACCTTGCATGTAAATTTCTTGCTGTGAAGGTAAACGTGACTTCCTGAATAAAATTATGCTTAAACCTGTCAAGAAATAAGGCCTCTGTAATCCATGCTCACTGGTTTGACCTCCACATAACTGGTAAGGGTTTTCTTATACAGTGGACCCTCGGTTAGCGGCCGTTCCTGTTAGCGGCCAACTCGGTTAGCGGTCGGTTTTACGGCTCCCGGTTAGTGGCCGTATTGGACGCGTCAACCCGCCAGCTGGGGACGCTTGCGCTTCAGTTTGTTTGTGTCTCTCGGTACGTAAGGAAGCTTCTGCTCATTCATACAAACATTTCGCTTGTTTTCCATTGTTTTTTGCCAGTGCAACTGCGAAATAAGTAACCATGGCTCCCAAGAAAGCTCCTAGTAAAGTTCCTGTGCCAAAGAGAGTGAGAAATACCATGGAATTTAAGAGAGAAGTGATTGAGAAATATGAGAGTGGTATGCGGGTGCTGGAACTTGCCAGGATGTTTGGGAAAAACAAATCAACAATTACAACCATCCTGTCAAAGAAAGAACAGATCAAGGAGGCTCATGTTGCCAAAGGAGTAAATGTGCTTACGAAACAAAGGTCACCAATAATGGAACAAATGGAAAAGTTATTATTATTGTGGATTAAAGAAAAACAAATAGTGGGAGACAGTGTGGTGGAGTCTGTTATTTGTGAGAATGCAAGGCATTTGCATGAAAATCTTGTGAAGAAAACTCCTGGAACAAGTGCTGCTGGTAGTGAATTTAGGGCCAGCAAAGGAAGGTTTGAGAGATTTAAGAGGCGTAGTGGCATACATAGTGTTGTAAGGCATGGTGAGGCTGCAAGTTCAGACAAACATTCTGCTGAAAAGTTTGTGCAGGAATTTCAGGACTACATAAAGAGTGAAAATCTGAAACCCCAACAAGTGTTTAACTGTGACGAAACAGGCCTGTTTTGGAAGAAAATGCCCAACAGAACCTACATCACGCAGGAGGAAAAGACACTGCGTGGACACAAGCCAATGAAAGACAGGCTAACTCTCATGTGTAGCAATGCAAGTGGGGATTTCAAAGTGAAGCCTTTACTCGTGTATCACTCTGAAAACCCCAGAGTGTTCAAGAAACACAATGTTCACAAGAAAAGATTGTGTGTGATGTGGAAATCAAGTCAAAATGCATGGGTCACAAGGTCAATTTTCAAAGATTGGGTTGATGATGTGTTTGGCCCAAGTGTGAAAAAATACCTTCAAGTGCCTCCTGGTACTGGACAATGCTCCTGCACATCCTCCAGACTTGGAAGACCAAATGTCTAGGGACTTCAAATTTATAAAAGTGACGTTCTTGCCTCCTAACACCACTCCTCTTCTCCAGCCCATGGACCAGCAGGTCATTTCTATCTTCAAGAAACTGTACACCAAAGCAGTGTTTCAGAAGTGCTTTGAAATGACCTCAGACACTGAATTGACCCTTAGAGAGTTCTGGAAGAATCACTTCAATATCTACAACTGCATAGGCCTTATAGGTAAGGCTTGGGAGGGAGTGACTACCAGGACTTTGAACTCTGCTTGGAGACCACTGTGGCCGGATTGTGTCCAACAGAGGGATTTTGAAGGATTTGCAGCTGACGACCCTGTGCCTGTTGTGGAAGATATTGTGACATTGGGGAACAGCCTGGGGTTGAAGGTGAGTGTTGAGGATATGGAAGAGCTTCATCTGGAACAGAAACAGACCACAGCTCAGGAACTTGCTTCACAGGAGGAGGGAGAGAGAGAGAGGAGGTGCCTTCTTCAGTGATTAAGGAAATGTGTGGAATGTGGAATAGGTTACAAAGTTTTGTTGAGAAACACCATCCTGACCAAGCTGAAACAAGCCATATCTGCAACATGTTTAGTGACAAAACCTTGTCCCACTTCAGGGAAATGTTAAAGAGGTGCCAGAAACAGAGCACTCTGGACACTTATTTTTCTAGACAAGGTTCTAGTGACTCTCAAGCTGGTCCTAGTGGCGTTAAAAGAAAAAGAAGGGAAGTAACCCCAGAGAGGGACTTGTTACCTGAAGTCCTTTTGGAGGGGGATTCCCCTTCCAAAAACTAACTCCTCTCTATTTCCTCCTCCCTATCTTCCAGAAGCCAGCATTAGTCTTCAATAAAGGTATGTAATACTAATTTAATTGTTAAAGAAATTTTTTTTTGTGAATATTTTTGTCTGGAACGGATTAATTGTATTTACATTAATTCTTATGGTGAATATTAATTATGTTAATGGCCATTTCGGTTAAAGGCCTAGCTCCTGGAACGGATTACGGCCGCTAACCGAGGGTCCACTGTATGTATCTTTCAAAGCATGGGGAGTCTTCGAGTGGTAAATAAGCATGGACTTGAATTTAAAATTGCTTGATTGATGCATTACCACAAAGTAGAAAGCTGAAGCGATCCTTTCCTGCCTTGAATCCTGGAGCACTTTTCACTTGCTGATATAAATTCTCGATGGTATCTTTAATAATGATTTGTCTCATCAGCATTAAACAGTTGCTGAGTCTTGTAGTCACTCTCAGAAATAATTTCTTGTGGTTCAGCAGGAAAATTCCCTGCAACTGTGTGGTCAGCAGAAGTACTCACAGAAAGCGTAATATTATGCAAATTAATGCAAAATTAGAACTTGTGGAACCACCCTGTACTAAACAAGCATTCTTGTCCAGGAACCTTCCTCATCACAAATTGTTTGAATGTGCTCTGAGGCTCTTTCCTTTTTTTAAATGAAATTACTTTCTTGGTTTTCCACTCAGTAAACTCACTCAATAAATTTTAAATCATATTTAGTTTTTTTTTTTCTCTCAACAAGTCGGCCGTCTACCACCGAGGCAGGGCCCAAAAGAAAGAAAATCCCCAAAAGAAAATACTTTCATCATCATTCAACACTTTTACCACACTCATACATAATCACTGTCTTTGCAGAGGAGCTCAGATACGACAGCTGAGAATAGTCCCTCCCAGCTGTCACTATCCCAGACCCCTCCTTTAAAGTGCAGGCATTGTACTTCCCATTTCCAGGACTCAAGTCCAACTAAATCAATTAACTGGTTTTCCTGAATCCCTTCACAAAATGTTACCCTGCTCACACTCCAACAGCTCGTCAGGTCCCAAAACCATTCGTCTCCAATCACTCCTATCTAACATGCTCACACGTTTGCTGGAAGTCCAAGACCCTCGCCCACAAAACCTCCTTTACCCCTCCCTCCAACCTTTTCTAGGACAACCCCTATCCCTCCTTTCTTTCCCTACAGATTTATACTCTCTCTAAATGACCAAACCACCTCAACAACCCCTCTTCAGCCCTCTGACAAATACTTTTAGTAACTCCACACCTCCTAATTTCCACATTCCGAATTTTCTGCATAATATTTACACAACACATTGCCCTTAGACAGGACATCTCCACTGCCTCCAGCCTCCTCCTCGCTGCAGCATTTGCAACCCATGCTTCACACCCATATAAGAGTGTTGGTACCACTATACTTTCGTACTTTCCCTTCTTTGCCTCCATGGATAACGTTTTTTGTCTCCACAGATACCTCAACGCACCACTCACCTTTTTTCCTTCATCAATTCTATGGTTAACCTCATCCTTCATAAACCCATCCGCTGACACGTAAACTTACAAATATCTCAAAACATTTACTTCTTCCATAATCCCTCTCTCCAATGTGATATCCAATTTTTCTTTATTTAAATCATTTGATACCCTCATCACCTTACTCTTATCTATGTTCACTTTCAACTTTATACCTTTACACACCCTCCCAAACTCGTCCACTAACCTTTGCAATTTTTCTTTAGAATCTCCCATAAGCACAGTATCATCAGCAAAAAGTAACTGTGTCAACTCCCATTTTCCATTTAATTCCCCATAATTTAATCCAACCCCTCTCCCCAACACCCTTCTGTATAACCCTTGTGGTTTAGCGCTTCTTTTGATTATAACAATAATAATCCTCAACACCCTAGCATTTACTTCTTTTACAACCCCATCTATAAATATATTAAACAACCATGGTGACATTACACATCCCTGTCTAAGACATACGTTTACCTGGAAGTAATCTCCCTCTCTCCTACACACCCTAACCTGAGCCTCACTATCCTCATAAAAACTCTTTACAGCCTTCAGTAACTTACTACCTATT
>WNWK01036348.1:0-19212 GCA_009830355.1 Cherax destructor | reverse complement strand
ATAATCTCAAATTCGGCTCGCCATCGTCACCTGAAATCGGGTCGCTAGGCTCGTCGTTCACTCTCTGCCTATTCCCCTCTCTCACGCCTCCCTGCCCAGCTGCCCAGGCATCTCGCGCATGCGTGTCAATTCGTTGGTTCTTTTCAATTAATGTTAAGCCAACAGCAACACAGCAATGATATCTATTCATATTGGAAAGTTTATCAATTACAACTTTCGGAAAATACCAATATTTTCCACAATAATAATAGTTTATTTAGACATGATACAATGTTGTTATTTAGACATGATACATAGGTATAAATGAGGTGTACATGCCAAAAAACCCTAATATGCTGTGCATTGTGGGCATTCTTAAGATTAAGTAATAGTATACTATTTCTATCTTCAGCACTAGTACTAACAATGGAGCTTTCACCAGTTATTTCTGGTAATTTATCTTCACTATTTCTAGGGGCATCCCCTTGTTTACTATCTCCCGTGGTATTGCTAGTTTGTAACATTGTTTTTTCCATGTCCTTGTCTACACCTGTCTCCCTCCAGGCCACTAACATTCATTTCTCCATTCTTACAGTTACTGTCTACCAGGACAACATCTACACCAGGGGTGATAGCCGCATCCGGCCCTGACTTTTTTATATTCCCATCTGTTATAGAAGGCTTTCAGGTTTTCTATGAAGGCCGTTTTGGTGTTAACATCTTTTAATACCAATGTGATATTATTCCACAGTTAGATCTCATTTGGGCATACCCAAAAACACTTCCCTGATTTAATACCTTTTGTAGATAATTCTTGGATATCTGCACAAGGTGCGTGGGTCCAATTACACAGACGTTGCATATAATCCATGCAGAAGCCCATTTGTTTGTTTGGTTGCAGACTACACAGGTTTTCATGATGTGATTTTATTGGTTGTTTTACTGTATATTCTACTATTAATAGCCTTCTTAGAGTGTAGATCTGTCTATTTGTATTGTATCTATTTGTATTTGTACGTGTATGATTTGGACAGACTTACCCTCTAGTACACACACAACCCGCACATATCAAATCAATCAAATAAAAAATTGATTTCTAGTAATATTACAAAGTGGGGTATACTTATAGTGTTAATACATTTTATGGGGTATATATTACAAGATGGCCAATAATATGCCTAGGTATGCCTAGGCTTTTCAGGCAGTCTTATGATAGGTCTTACTCAATAGTGACACAATGATTATACTGATATTAAGGTTAGGTAATTGTAGTGATTGACTAGGTTTACAAATTGAGGGTTACAAAATTGAGGGTTACAAAATTGAGGTTTACAAAATTGAGGTACTGAAATTTAAACATTTAAGAATTTAGCAATTAGTTTAAGAATTTAACAATTAGTTTATATATTAATAGTAAAGGTGATGTATTGAGGTTACGTGTGACTTTGTAAATGGTCCAAGTCGGACCGAAACGTCGTCGTAAGCTCCTCCTCTCTTTTTTATATGTGCGGGTTGTGTGTGTATTGTTCCAGTCACGGTATTGTGCCTTTTTTTGTTATTTACCCTCTAGTAGTCACTGTTTGGGTGTTCGATAAGGGCGCCTAAAACCCCGTCACTTCTGAATCCGGATTAAGAACGAATCCGTTTGAATCCGGTCGATGGTTCATTTATTTCTTGGAAGAATCCGGTCCGTGGGACATTTATTTTGAACGTATCCGGTCGGTGATTTTGTACTAGCTCATGAAGGGACTACTGGAATAATATTTAATAGAGTAATATGTGTTCAGTTTGATACAAAAAGTATAGCTTGCGTGAGTCAAGAGCATTTATAGATGATAGGGAGAAATTGATTAATTTTGTTGTAGTTAAACATTAGCTTATGTTTACAGCAGATACTAAGTTTACTCAAATTACAATCTGAGGATATTACATTTTGTTAGTTTAATATCTTTATTACACACCCCATACTCATCCTGTGGGTGGTAGTCAAAAGATTACATAGGTACATAATGGGTCCAGGGACTGGGCCCCAAAGTTTTGATAGCTGAGCAAGTTACAAAGGTAATGAACTCACAAGTTACAAAGGTAATGAACTCACAAATTACAAAGGTAATGAACTCACAAATTACAAAGGTAATGAACTCACAAGTTACAAAGGTAATGAATCATGTAAGTAAATTTACTTACGTTTATACATGATTACAATCATGAACAAATTATAAAGTAATGAGCAATTCACTAGTCCACACCCGGTCACAACTGTAATGAGTTCATTTTGACAAAGTGTTTTGTAAGATGGTCATATCAATAGTAAATATCGAAATTATATTATGGGTAAATAACACTGATCGTTGTTGAAAGTAGTTTACAGTATGAGTATTTAGTTTAGGGTGAGTAGGTAGTTTTTGAGAAGAGTCTTAAATTGATGTTCAGCCCAGGTTATTTTAGTATTTTCTGGTAATGAATTCCAGATTTTGAGGCCCTTTATGTGCATACAGTTTTTACACAGGGTGATATGGACGCGGGGTATATCAAAAAGTGATCTGTGTCTTGTGTTATGGTCATGGGTCCTGTTAAAGTTAGTGAGGAGAATTTTGAGTGGAGGGTTTATATTTGAGTGTAGAGTTCTATGTATGTAGTAGGCACAAGAATAAGTGTGAATGTTCTTTACGGTGAGTAGTTTTAGACTTTTGAATATTGGTGGAGTATGCTGTCTAGAGTGGGAATTTGTTATCATTCTGACTGCAGCCTTTTGCTGGGTTATGAGTGGTTTAAGGTGATTTAATGTTGTTGATCCCCATGCACAAATTTCATAGGTGAGATAAGGGTAGATGAGTGAATAATACAGAGGTGAGGCGGAGAAAATATTGACGACAGAAGAGGCGGGGACTACTAGAAGCAACAACGTAATCAATGAGGCAGTGCAGCGAACCTGCTGGGAAAATTTCGGAATAAAGATACCTAATTGTTACACATGTGTCTTATCAACTTGCTAGCGCACTCAGCTCACACACCGAAGTCCGTGGTTCGATCCTCGGTACGGGTAGAAACATTAGGACGTGTTTCCTTAAAGACACCTGCTGTCCATGTTCACCTATCAGTAAAATAGGTACCTGGGTGTTAGTCGACTGTGTGGGTCGCATCCTGGGGAAAAAATTTACATAATTTGCCCGAAATGCTCTGTATAACAAGGGGCTTTCTATATAGTAGTATGTCATTGATGTCAGCTAGGCCTGTATACCTTATACATGTACTTGTAGAAATAAAGATTATTATTATTAGTCGAGTGTTTATGTCTTGCAGTTAGTTAGTTTGATATCTTTATTATGCACCCCATACCCATCCTGTGGGCGGTAGTCAAAAGATTACGGAGGTACATAATGGGTCCAGGGACTGGACCCCAAAGTTTTGATAGCTGAGCAAGTTACAAAGGTAATGAACTCACAAGTTACAAAGGTAATGAACTCACAAGTTACAAAGGTAATGAACTAACAAGCTACAAAGGTAATGAACTCACAACTTACAAAGGTAATGAAACATGTAAGTAAATTTACTTACGTTTATACATGGTTACAATCATGAACAAATTATAAAGCACTCTCCTGGGATTGGTGACAAATTATCCCCGTTCTCTCTAGGACGCGTGTCCCAGAGAGAACGGAGGCGGGAGAAATGTAAAATACAAGATGACTAATAATCCTTTCTAGTGATGCAACAATGCTCATCAGAGCTAGACAGAGCCAGTGTGACCTCTGTAAAACCATGTTTTTGAGCTACTCGCAGGATGAGCATAGGTTGCACAATAAACTAGCCGCTCAGGCGGCACAATTAACTAAACTAAACGGGGGATTTGGAGAGAACGGTGCCCTCTTAATGTGTCCAGTTGGCATATTAAAAGAGGGGCACCATTCAGCACTGCTCCGTTCTGCGGATATTTCTTTTGCCTCACACTAAGATCACCGGCCCGGTGGAAACGCTGGGTATGTTTCCTTACATCTGATGTTCGTGTTTACTTTACAGTAAGAAGGTAAGTGGGTGTTAGTTGACTGGTGTGGGTTGCATCCTAGGGGACAAGATTAAAGGACCACAATGGAAATAAGACAGACATCCTATATGAAGTACTGACTTTCTTGATCTTACATATGAAGAAAGAGTGAAATTCCTTAAGCTACACTCTCATGTAAGACGTAGACCCTGGTGAGATATAATTGAAGGTCTTGGATTTGCCTGATCTAAGTTAGGAATTTAACCTTCCTGTTTATGGCGGAAACTTTGTTTTTCTCATTCTCTGACCCTTTCAGGTTTAGTGCTTAATGTGATTACAGTATATAATATTATATTATTATTATCCTGGACCCGGGTCTAAGACAGCATGTAGGCCAGGATGAATTATAACAATTGGATATGCTGAATGTTGAAGACAGAGTAAAACAACTAAAGCTAAATCAAGTTTATAAAATTGCTCACAAACAGTGTCCAGAATATCTTGCTGCCAAGTCTGTCAAGGCTGGCAACCAAAACAAGTATATTACTAGGGAGAGAACACAACTTTGTAGTACCCACAGTATACATGGAGAGGGCTTCGGGGTCATCGCCCCCATGGCCCGGTCTGAGACCAGGCCTCGTGGTGGATCAGGGCCTGATCAACCAGGCTGTTACTGCTGGCCGCACGTTAACTGACGTATGAACCACAACCCGGCTGATCAGGTACTGACTTTAGGTGCCTGTCCAGCGCTTTCTTGAAGACAGCCAGGGGTCTATTGGTAATCCCCCTTATGTATGCTGGGAGGCAGTTGAATAGTCTTGGGCCCCTGACACTTACTGTGTTGTCTCTCAGTGTACTCGTGGCCCCCCTGCGTTTCATTGGGGAAATGTTACATCTGCCGAGTCTTTTGCTTTCGTAGGGAGTGATTTTTGTGTGCAGATTTGATACTAATCTCTGTCTGCGTTCCAGGGAATACAAGTTAAGGAACTTCAGTCGTTCCCAGTAATTTAGGTGTTTTATCGTACTTATGTGTGCCGTGAAGGTACGTGGTCAGGCTTCAAACACCTTTCATTGTACAGCAATAAAGGAGTGAAACGGACCGCCTGCACATGTCAAAGCCAGTCATAACATGAGCCTGTTGAAGAAGAGAGCCAAGAGCTACCTAATGGGTGTAGCTACAGAAAAGGAGAAGAGTGTTTTCTTGTATAACTAACTATTACTATGATCTGATCCTCTCTTTAATGTTAATGCAAATAACTCAGCTTACCTTATTCCTAGTATATCTCCTTTTATCGCAACTGCTTTTCACATAGTTGAATTACTTAGCTGTTTTATCTTTTAAGATTTAAATAATAAATTATTACAAGGACCACAGTGGAAATGTCACTGTATGTGACTTTTTTTGACTTATCCTAAGTAATATATATACATATATGCTGCTATGTATGATAATTTATATAACTAATTATGTGTACGGTGGTCTGGTGGCTAAAGCTCTCGCTTCACACGGCGAAGTCCGGGTTCGATTCCCAGCGAGGGTAGAAACATTGGGCGTGTTTCTTTACACCAGCTGTCTATGTTCACCCATCAGTAAAATAGGTACCTGGGTGTTAGTGGACTGGTGTGGGTCGTATCCTGGAAAAAACTGACCTAATTTGCCCGAAATGCTCAGCATAACAAGCGGCTTTCTCTATAGTAGTATGTTATTGATGTCAGCTAGGCCTGTATACCATGTATATGTACTTGTAAAAATAAAGATATTATTATTACTTCTACTACTACTACTTCCTGCTCATATTCCAGCAATATGTTTATCCCAAACTCCGGGAGGCAGGGCTCTATAAAGCGTCAGTTGTGGTGGCCCTGAATAACCCCAACAACAACAACAACAACATTAGTTGAAAATGGTTAGTCTTTACCATATTTATATTTTTATAAAAGAAAATTTACGTTACAAGTCAAATTTTATAATTTGTTGTTAAAATAAATGCAGAGTAGCAGTATGTGTTGGAAGACTGTGTCATTGTTGTACTGGTGAGGGGCTCTTGATCCAGGGAACTAGACCTGGCCTCTTCTTCCATGGATTGAACATGATTGCCTCTCATTTTCCCAGGTGCTGTATGACCCCCATGAATGCACTGATAATAATATACCGTAGATAAGCATCCTCAATTAACCATAACTAGACTAATATAATAACCTTTCTCAGATAAGCGATAATCACAGACAGCAGTACTGATCATCACTATTCCACCTTCCTCATAACACTACTGATCATCACTATTCCACCTTCCTCATAACACTACTGATCATCACTATTCCACCTTCCTCATAACTCTACTGATCATCACTATTCCACCTTCCTCATAACACTACTGATCATCACTATTCCACCTTCCTCATAACACTACTGATCAGTCACGAGGGAGCCTTCACCAGATTCAACTTCAATAACAAAAACTTAAAGTGGGACCAAGTAAACCAAGTCCTAAATGAAGACAGCCTAAGCAACACAGATCCCAACCTATGTCTAGAACAGATTAACTCTGTGGCACTCGAGGTATGCTCAAGGCATATTCCGTTAAGGGAAAGGAGAAGATGTAAACTAGAAAGAGAAAGGCGCTCCCTACACAGGCGAAGGCAAAGAATCACAGAGCGGCTAAAAGAGGCCAATATAGTATCTGCAATGCGTAAGGAGACACTGGTCAGAGAAATAGCAAACATTGAACTAAAGCTAAAGGAATCTTACAGGAGTCAAGAAGCATGGGAAGAACTAAAAGCCATAAATGAAATTGAAAGAAACCCAAAGTATTTCTTTTCTTATGCCAAATCAAAGTTGAGAACAACATCCAGTATTGGGCCCCTACTTAAATGAGATGGGTCCTACACAGATGACAGCAAGGAAATGAGTGAGCTACTCAAGTCCCAATATGACTCGGTTTTCAGCGAGCCACTAACCAGACGGAGAGTCGAAGACCTAAATGAATTTTTTATGAGAGAGCCACAGAATTTGGTAGACACAAACCTATCTGATATTATCCTGATGCCAAATGACTTTGAAAAGGCGATAAATGACATGCCCATGCACTCTGCTCCGTGTTCATCAACAATTGCAAGAGGCCCCTATCGCGTGCTTTTAACATCCTATGAAGAGGGAGCATGGACATGGGTCGTCCCACAGCTGCTAAAAACAACAGACATAGCCCACTCCACAAAGGGGGGCAGAAAAGCAATAGCAAAGAACTACAGACCAATAGCGCTAATGTCCCATATCATAAAAATCTTGGAAGGGTTCTAAGAAACAAGATCGCCACCCATCTAGATACCCATCAGTTACACAACCCAAGGCAGCATGGGTTTACAGCAGGTCTCTCCTGTCTGTCCCAACTACTGGACCACTATGACGAGGTCCTGGATGTTCTAGAAGATTAACAAAATGCAGATGTAATATACACAGACTTTGCAAAAACCTTTTGACAAGTGTGATCATGGTGTAATAGCGTACAAAATGCGTGATAAAGGAATAACAGGAAAAGTTGGTAGATAGATCTGTAATTTCCTAACAAATAGAAGACAAAGAGTAGTAGTAAACAGAGTAAAATCTGAGATGGCTACGGTGAAAAGCTCTGTTTCACAAAGCACAGTACTCACTCCCATCTTGTTCCTTATCCTCATATATGACATAGACAGGGATATCAGCCACAGCGCCGTGTCTTCCTTTGCAGATGACACCTGAATTTGCATGACAGTGTCCTCCATTGAAGACACCGCAAGAGTTCAGGCGGACATCAACCAAATCTTTAAATGGGCCGCAGAAAACAATATGAAGTTCAATGATGAGAAATTTCAATTACTCTGATATGGAAAATGTGAGGAAATCAAAACAACATCGGAGTATAAAACAAATTCCAACCTCACAGTAGAGCGAAAAACTAATGTAAAAGACATGGGAGGAATCATGTCAAAAGATCTCACCTTCAAAGACCATAACATTGTATCAATCGCATCTGATAGAAAAATAACAGGATGGATAATGAGAACCTTCAAAATTAGGGATGGCAAGCCCATGATAACACACTTCATGTCGCTTGTTCTATCTAGGCTGGAATATTGCTGTGCACTAACAGAACATTTCAAGGCAGGTGAAATTGCTGACCTAGAAAATGTACAGAGAACCTTCACGGCACACATAACTGTGATAAACCACCTCAGTTACTGGGAACGCTTGAAGTTCCTCAACCTGTACTCCCTAGAATGCAGGCGGGAGAGATACATGATCATATACACTTGGAAAATCCTAGAGGGATTAGTACCAAACTTGCACACGAAAATCACTCCCTACGAAAGCAAAAGACTTGGCCGATGATGCAACATCCCCACAATGAAAAGCAGGGGTGCCACTAGCATGATAAGAGACAACACATTATGTGTCAGGGGCCCAAGACTGTTCATCTGCCTCTCAGCATACATAAGGGGGACTACCAATAGTCCCCTGGCTGTCTTCAAGCATGCACTGGACAGGCACCTAAAGTCAGTACCTGACCAGCCGGGCTGCAGTTCGTACGTCGGTTTGTGTGTGGGCAACAGTAACAGCCTGGTTGATTAGGCCCTGATCCACCATGAGGCCTGGTCACAGACCGGGCCACGGGGGTGTTGACCCCCGGAACTCTCCAGATAAACTCCAGGTATCCCACCTTCCTCATAACACTACTGATCATCACTTCCACCTTCCTCATAACCAACACAGATAAATTACCACTGGATGCTAGTAAGATCTCATTTCGTCTCCATGATACACATCAGCAATTAACTTTATTACAGCAGTATGACATTGGCTCAGAGAGTTTACTGATGATCGGGAAACTGACAAATAGTTTGTGTTTTTCTACAAGAAATACAAAGCATTTACAATAGACTTAAAACTAAACAGATAACAGCAAAGAGAACTAAATAGCCCATGGCTAACAAATAGCATCCTTAGGTCTATTGATAAAACATATATCTATGAAAAACAGTGCAGATTAGGATTAATAAATAAAAGAGCAGACTAAAAACAATACACCACTACTTATCAATCTAATAAGGATGTCTAAACAACTGTATTATGCCAGCAGGTTTAATTAAATTAAAGGCAATACGAAAAAGACCTGGAAAACACTAAAAAATCTTGGACTCTCAAAAACTTACCCAAACCAAAGATGTCTTAAATAAACCCAATGAATCTCACATCCAGCCTACTGCAGAAGCTAATTTTTTTTTATTAACACATCGGCCATATCCCGCCAAGGCAGGATAACCTGAAAAAGAAAAAACACTTTCATCATAATTTGCTCCATCACTGTCTTGCCATTTTTTAATGTGCTGAGTTTCTGGTGGAGGATTGTGTACTAGATGGTGTTGAGTTACAAACAGTATGGTACAAAGGGTTGAGGAGGAATTGTTGAGATGCTTTACATACAGTATTTAGAAAGGATGGAGCAAAATAAGATGACCAAGAAGTTTGTATAAATCAGAGCTGAAGGAATGCTTGGTAGAGGTCTTCCCAGAAAGGGTTGAAGGGAGGGTGTGAGGGAGGTTTTACATGGTAGAACATCCAGTATCCAGCAGTTATGCATGAGCTTCTTACATTGAAGTGGAGACAAGCAGTTTTAAAGATTTGATGTGCTGTTGGAGTGTGAGCAATATTTATGAAGGGATTCAGGAAAACCAGTTGGCCAGACTTGAGTCCTGGAAATGGAAAGTACAGTGGCTGCACTTTGAAGTAAGGGTGAAAATATTAAAGTTCGGAGGGTTATTTGAATTGTGATGTTTCCATTTTTGATTCACCCTATCTTGGGGGAAATGGCTGTTATAGTTAAAAAAATTATGAAATCTTGTAATTTTAGTGTAACTTTTAATCTATAGTAATTCTCAACTACTGGTTTGTACTTTTTCTAAGATACAGTACTGTGTATATTACAAGTCTTGCCAGTTACTGTTTAATTTATTATACTGAAATTTTTTGACTTCAGTAACTGCATGCTTTCTCTTGATTATATTATATTATTTTTATGATTATTCAACTCAAATCATATAGTACAGTGGACCCTCGGTTTTCGTTGAAAATTCATTCCAGAATGCTGTTTGAGTGCAATTACCGAACGAATTTTTTCCCACAAGGAGAAATGTAAATTAGATTAGTCGTTTCAGAACCCCAAAAATACACTTACAAAAGCTCTTACAAAAATACATTTACATAATTGTTCGAGTTTGGAGGTGAACGAAAACCGAGGGTCCACTGTATATATATATATATATATATACTACTGTAAAATGTTATCAGATGCCTAATATGCAAAATTCTTTATATTTCAGAATTACATCACAACTGAATGAGCATCATTTATAACTTTGCCAGAAGGATAGTGGTGTATGTAATTTACTTATAGACATCCATAAGCTCAAAACAAACTTAATCATGAATGTTAATCTATATTGGGAACATAATGTAAAGTGTGAATTTTGTGAGGCAGTATTTGACAATCAAGATACACTGAAACAGCATCTGAGGCTTCATTCTCGAAGAAAACCCTATAAATGTGATGATTGCGGAGCAAAATTTTCATACAATAGTACACTTGAGTGGCACAAAAAGAGTCACAGCGGGGAAATGCCATTTAAGTGTGATGAATGTGGTGCTCAGTTTGTACAAAACAGCATCTTAGTCTGGCACATGAGGAAGCACAGAGTGCGAGACACTTCACACAATTCTGCACTTGTTGTGAATATGACAAATATTTACCATCAACAGGGTGTCCATAACTTTCCCAATATATTAAATTTACCAAACTTGGTGAATGCAGTAAGCACTGTGCCCACTAACGTTGTGGCCACGTGTTCCGCAGGACCCACAACTAGCATGGCACCACCTTCAAATCATCATATGGTTAATTCTGTTTCTTCCTATCCTATTGCTGCTACAGGCTCTTCCCAGCCCGCATTGTTAACACATTTATCAGGTAAAAGAAAACCTGAAGAAGATGCAACTTATAGATGTGATATATGTGGTACTATGTTAATGCACAGTTCTGACTTAAAAGCTCATATGGATACCAAACACAACATGGGTGAAAATAATCCTTTTTACCTTCTTGCTAGGCAACAACAAGCAAATGGTGAGCTTGCACCAAGAAAAAAAATCATATTAGAAAAACCTTTTAAATGTGATCTTTGTGGAGCTGGTTTCAACACTGAAGGTCATCTGAAAAGTCATCGGCAAAAGCATACCATAGAGCGGCCATATAAATGTGAAAAATGTGGTCTAACATTTTCTGATCAAGCTATTTTAGAGTCACATGAACGGAGACATCAAGCAGAAAGACCATACAAATGTGATCGCTGTGGAGCAGCTTTTTTCAGAGAGACTCATTTGCAAAGACATACCAAGAGGCACACAGGGGAGCTTGTTTAATAGATATAGTTTGTGAGTGTATATAATTATTATTGTTTATTAAAAATAACAATTATTCCCAAAAAATGTAAAATTAATATATTAGTTCATATCATATATAATGTTCTATTTTTCCAGTGCTTCTATTTTATAGGTGCTTTTATGCTGCTGAAAGTTTTGTATTCTTTAGCATATTTAGCTCATTAACTAAAGTGACTACAGTCAGTTTAACAGTAAAACAGAGAGAGTGAGTTAAGTGTCATTTATAATTCGCAGTTACAATACTGAAAACTGTGCTACCCATGATTTTAACAACCCATGGACTGAAGAACATATGGGAAAAACAGGGTTGTGTTCCACAAACCTCATTGAGAGCCATTAGAAAATTTTTTAATGTCTTAAAAAATAGTTTTTCTTACATAACATTGTCACTGATGATGCTGTGAAATACCTGAACTACAGTGAGTTCAGACAATTAAAAGAAAGAGTATATTTCTAAAACATGGTTACATTAATACTATACATTATTTGTTACCTTCAAATTGAGTTTGGGTTGCTTAACATCTTGAAGTGAGTGGAAAGAGTGGCTGTGACTGTACTTGGCCAAGGTTAAAGGTTAGGGATCTTGTGATGTTCAAGGATGGGGATCTTATGATGTTGAAGGATGAGGCTTTTGTGATGTTGAAGATCAGGACTCTTGTGATGTTGAAGATTAAGACTCTTATGATGCTGAAGGTTGGGGAATCTTGTGATGATGCAGCTTCATCAGTTGATTGTTACAGTGAAGTCCTCAGGTACTCAGTCATACTGCTGGTTTGTTTTACCCTGCAGTTCTTTATACAGCATACCTGGAGTATACCTGGAGAGGGTTTCGGGGGTCAACACCAAGGCCAACTTCAAGGCCCAAGCGCCTGCTCCAGAGCATGTTTTAAGATGAATCATGGTCCTTTTCAGTAAAGTTTGCAGCTTTACCAATAGTGTACAGTGACTCATTTATCTCTTAAATTTAAATTATTTATTAAAGCTACAAATACAGTAGTTGTACATTCAAAATTATTTCATTTTGAGTTTGATCTTATTATAGTATAGTATAAATAATTTGGTACAATATAAGGCTCAGAAGAAAGTCACTAATTATGTAAATGCATTTTGGGCAAACCTATCATAAGGCTTGCATACTGCTTATATCTAGACCTAGAACAAAATTTAAATCAGTAGAGCTTGGGTAATTCATTACAGTCAAGTACAATGAGACAGGTTGTAAATAAAGCATTGGTTGATTACAAATAAATTAGTACATTGAAATTACATCAGTTCAATAACCTGCATATTATGGAGTACAGTGGACCCCTGGTTTACATTATTAATTCGTTCCAGAATGCTGTTCAAGTGCTGTTACCAAACAAATTTGTTCCCATAAGGAATAATGTAAATTAGATTAGTCCATTTAGACCCTCAAAAATACACTTACATAATTGTTCAAGTTTGGAGGTGAACGTAAACCGGGGGTCCACTGTAGTTGAATTGGGGCGTTGAAATCAAAGCATGAGATATAAAAATTATGTGAGATTTAATAGGTGCTTTTTAACAATATTAGTAGTGTGGAATGTTAGAGATACTGTACTTGTTCTTTGCATTGTGTAATGTGTTACGTTGCAGCTGAAAAGTTTGTGCAGGAATTTCAGGACTACATAAAGAGTGAAAATCTGAAACCCCAACAAGTGTTTAATTGTGACGAAACAGGCCTGTTTTGGAAGAAAATGCCCAACAGGACCTACATCATGCAGGAGGAAAAGACACTGCCAGGACACAAGCCTATGAAAGACAGGCTAACTCTCATGTTGTGTAGCAATGCTAGTGGGGATTTCAAAGTGAAGCCTTTACTTGTGTATCACTCTGAAACTCCCAGAGTGTTCAAGAAACACAATGTCCACAAGAAAAGATTGTGTGTGATGTGGAAAGCAAATCATAATGCATGGGTCAGAAGGCCAATTTTCAAAGATTGGGTTGATGATGTGTTTGGCCCAAGTGTGAAAAAATACCTTCAGGAAAACAATTTGGGACTCAAGTGCCTCCTGGTACTGGACAATGCTCCTGCACATTCTCCAGACTTGGAAGACCAAATGTCTAGGGACTTCAAATTTATAAAAGTGAAGTTCTTGCCTCCTAACACCACTCCTCTTCTCCAGCCCATGGACCAGCAGGTCATTTCTAACTTCAAGAAACTGTACACCAAAGCAGTGTTTCAGAAGTGCTTTGAAGTGACCTCGGACACTGAATTGACCCTTAGAGAGTTCTGGAAGAATCACTTCAATGTCTACAACTGTATAGGCCATATAGGTAAGGCTTGGAATGCAGTGACTTCCAGGACTTTGAACTCTGCTTGGAGACCACTGTGGCCGGATTGTGTTGAAAAGAGGGATTTTGAAGGATTTGAGGCTGATGACCCTGTGCCTGTTGTGGAAGATATTGTGGCATTGGGGAACAGCCTGGGGTTGGAGGTGAGTGGTGAGGATGTGGAAGAGTTGGTGCAAGACCACAGGGTAGAGCTAACGACTGAAGAGCTGCAAGAGCTGGAACTGGAACATCATCAGACCAGAGTTGAGGCTATTGCTTCAGAAAAGGAGGAGGAGGAAAAGGAAGAGAAGGAGGTGCCTTCTTCAGTGATTAAGGAAATTTGTTCCAAGTTGAATGATGTGCAGACATTTGTTGAAAAACACCATCCTGACCAAGCTGAAACAAGCCATATCTGCAACATGTTTAGTGACAAAACCTTGTCCCACTTCAGGGAAATGTTAAAGAGGCACCAGAAACAGAGCACTCTGGACAGTTATTTTTCTAGACAGGGGTCCAGTGACTCTCAAGCTGGTCCTAGTGGCATTAAAAGACAAAGAAGGGAAGTAACCCCAGAGAGGGACTTGTTACCTGAAGTCCTTTTGGAGGGAGATTCCTCTTCCAAACACTAACTCCTCCCTATTTCCTCCTCCCTATAATAATAATAATAATAATAATATCTTTATTTACTACAAGTGCATGTACTTGGTATACAGGCCTAGCTGACATCAGTGATATACTACTATATAGAAAGTCCCTTGTTATGCTGAGCATTTCGGGCAGATTAGGTCAGTGTCCTAGGATGCGACTCACACCAGTCGACTAACACCCAGGTACCCATTTTACTGATGGGGAACATAGACAACAGGTGTAAAGAAACACGCCCAATGTTTCTGCCCTGGCTGGGAATCGAACCCAGAAGCCAGCATTAATCTTCAATAAAGGTATGTAATACTGATTTAATTGTTAAATTTTTTTTTTTTTTTTTGTGAATATTTTTGTCTGGAACGGATTAATTGTATTTACATTAATTCTTATGAGGAATTTTATTTCAGTTAAAGGCCTAGCTCCTGGAACGGATTACGGCTTTAAACCGAGGGTCCACTGTACAGTGGACCCCCGGTTAACGAAATTAATCCGTTCCAGGAGCTATTTCTCAATCCGAACCTTTCGTAATCTGAACCCTTATTTCCCATAAGAAATAATGTAAATACAATTAATCCGTTCCACAAAAAATATTCACACAAAATATAATATAAATAACATTTACTTACCTTTATTGAAGAGACTTGCAGGCATCTGGAAGATAGGGATGATGACAGGGGCAGGGTTAGTTACCATTTTGTCCTAGGCACATGTCGATTAGACACTAGGCCTGTTGTATGTATGTGTGTGTGTGTAACGAAACACTTCGAAATGTTTCGGCCCCGCCGGGAATTGAACCCGGGCCCTCCGTGCATGAAGCAAAAGCACTAGTCATCATGCCATCGGGGTGTTAGTGGTTGGAAGGGGAATGCCCCTCCAAAAGGACTTCAGGTAACAAGTCCCTCTCTGGGGTTACTTCCCTTCTTGGTCTTTTAATACCACTAGCACCAGCTTGAGAGTCACTAGAACTCTTCTTAAAAAATAACTGTCCAGAGTCCTCTGTTTCTGGCGACTCTTTAATACTTTCCTGAAGTGCAACAAGGCTCTGTCACTGAAGTGGTTGCACAGAAGGCTCATTTCAGCTTGCTCAGGGTGGTGTCTTTCAACAAATGTCTGCACCTTATTTCACATTGAACAAATTTCCTTAATCTCTGAAGAAGGCACCTCCTTCTCTCTCTCTCTCCCTCCTCCTGTGAAGCAATAACCTCAGCTGTGGTCTGTTGCTGTTCCAGATGAAGCTCTTGCAGCTCTTCAGTTGTTAGCTCTACCCTGTGCTCCTCCACCAACTCTTCCACATCCTCACCACTCACCTCCAACCCCAGGCTGTTCCCCAATGCCACAATATCTTCCACAACATGTTCCACAACAGGCACAGGATCGTCAGGGTCAGGGTCAGGGCCAGCCTCAAATCCTTCAAAATCCCTCTTTTCAACACAGTCCGGCCACAGTGGTCTCCAAGCAGAGTTCAAAGTCCTGGAAGTCACTTCCTCCCAAGCCTTACCTATAAGGCCTATGCAATGCACGATATTGAAGTGATCGTTCCAGAACTCTCTTAGGGTCAATTCAGAGTCATTGGTCACATTAAAGCACTTCTGAAACACTGCTTTGGTGTACAGTTTCTTGAAGTTTGCAATGACCTGCTGGTCCATGGGATGGATGAGAGGAGTGGTGTTAGGAGGCAAGAACTTCACTCTGATGAAACTGAACTCATCAGGTAACAACTCTTCCAAGTTGTGAGGATGAGCAGGAGAATTGTCCAGTACCAGGAGGCACTTGAGTCCCAATTTCTTTTCCAGGAGGTATTTCTTCACACTAGGGCCAAACACTCCAGTCAACCATTCCTTGAAAATCTCTGTAGTGACCCATGCCTTGGTGTTAGCCTTCCAATGCACACACAATTTATTCTTGTCAACACTGTGTTTCTTGAAGGGCCTGGGATTTTAAGAGTGATACACCAGTAAAGGCTTCACTTTAAAATCACCACTGGCATTGGCACACATCATAAGAGTTAGCCTGTCTTTCATAGGCTTGTGTCCTGGCTGTGCTTTTTCCTCCTGAGTAATGAAGGTCCTGTTGGGCATTTTCTTCCAAAAGAGGCCTGTTTCATCACAATTAAACACTTGTTGGGGTTCGAATTTTTCAGTGTCTATGAACCCCTGGAATTCCTGCACAAATTTTTCAGCTGCATGTTTGTCTGAGCTGGCTGCCTCACCATGCCTCACAACACTGTGTATGCCACTACGTTTCTTAAACCTGTCAAACCACCCTTTGCTGGCTTTAAAATCACTCGCCTCACCACTGCAAATTATCGCCATTGAAATACTATCACCCGCTATCTGTTTTTCATTGATCCACACCATCAGTAACTTCTCAACCTCATCCACTGTTTTCGATCTTTGTTTCGTTAACAAATCAACCCCTTTTGCAACATTAGCTTCCTTGATCTCATTTCTCTTTGCCAGGATAGTGCCAATAGTAGATGCACTTTTCTTGTACATCCTGGCAAGATCACTCAGACGTACGCCACTCTCATATTTTTCAACAATCTCCTTCTTCAGTTCGATGGTGTTCCTCACTCTCTTTACCACTGGGGTACCACTAGGAAGCTTCTTTGGACCCATGGTGACTTATTTCACAGTGACAATCACTAAACCACCAAAAAAGACACCAAATGTATTGTGAATGTTTGAAAGAGCACGCTGGGTAATGTTCTCTCAATGGTAAACAACGCGCTATATATATATATATATATAATATATATATATATATATATATATATATATATATATATATATATATATATATATATATATATATATATATATATACATACATACATACATACATACATATATATATACATATATATATATATATATATATACATACATACATATATATATACATACATACATATATATATACATATATATATATATATATATATATATATATATATATATATATATATATATATATATATATATATACACACATACAGTGGACCCCGAGTTTCGTAAAACTTCACTCCTGAAGTCTGCTCAAGTGCCATTACCGAACGAATTTACTCCCTTAAGGAAAAATTTCACGTAGGTTAGTCTATTTCAGACCCCCAAAATACACTTCCACAAGAACTTACAAAATTATACTTACATAATTGCACGATTTCCGGGGTATTCGTTAACCGAGGGTCCACTGTATATATATATATATATTTTTATTAACACATCGGCCGATTCCCACCAAGGCAGGGTGGCCCGAAAAAAAAAAACTTTCATCATCATTCACTCCATCACTGTCTTGCCAGAGGGGTGCTTTACACTACAGTTATAAAACTGCAACATTTACACCCCTCCTTCAGAGTGCCGGCACTGTACTTCCCATCTCCAGAACTCAAGTCCGGCCTGCCGGTTTCCTGAATCCCTTCATAAATGTTACTTTGCTCACACTCCAACAGCACGTCAAGTATTAAAAAACCCTATGCCTCCATTCACTCCTATCAAATACGCTCACACATGCTTGCTGGAAATCCAAGCCCCCCGCACACAAACTTCCTTTACCCCCTCCCTCCAACCTTTCCTAGGCCGACCCTACCCGCCTTCCCTCCACTACAGATTTATACACTCTCGAAGTCACTCTGTCTCGTTCCATTCTCTCTACATGTCCAAACCACCTCAACAACCCTCCTCAGCCTCTGGACAATCGTTTTGGTAATCCCGCACCTCCTCCTAATTTCCAAACTCCGAATTCTCTGCATTATATTCACACCACACATTGACCTCAGACATGACATCTCCACTGCCTCCAGCCTTCTCCTCGTTGCAACATTCATCACCCATGCTTCACACCCATATAAGAGCGTTGGTATAACTATACTCTCATACATTCCCCTCTTTACTTCCATGGACAACGTTCTTTGTCTCCACAGACTCCGAAGTGCTCCACTCACCCTTTCCCTCATCAATTCTATGATTCACCTCATCCTTCATAGACCCATCCGCGACATGTCCACTCCCAAATATCTGAATACATTCACCTCCTCCATACTCTCTCCTCCAATCTGATATCCAATCTTTAGTCACCTATTCTTTTGTTATCCTCATCACCTTACTCTTTCCTATATTCACTTTCAATTTTCTTCTTTTACACACCTACCAAATTCATCCACCAACCTCTGCAGCTTCTCTTCAGAATCTCCCAAAGCACAGTGTCATCAGCAAAAAGCAACTGTGACAACTCCCCCTTTGTATTTGCTTCTTTATCTTTTAGCCCAACACCTCTTGCCAAGACCCTCGCATTCACTTCTCTTACAACCCCATCTATAAATATATTGAACAACCACGGTGACATCACATCCTTGTCTAAGGCCCACTTTTACTGGGAAATAGTCCCCTTCCTCCTACACACTCTAACCTGAGCCTCACTATCCTCATAAAAACTCTTCACTGCTTTCAGTAACCTTCCTCCTATTCCATACACCTGCAACATCTGCCACATTGCCCCCTATCTACCCTATCATCGCCTTTTCCAAATCCATAAATGCCACAAAAACATCTTTACCCTATCCAAATACTGTTCACCTATATGTTTCACTGTAAACACTTGGTCTACACACCCTACCTTTCCTAAAGCCCCTTGTTCATCTGCTATCCTGCTTTCTGTTTTACTCTTAATTCTTTCAATAATACTCTACCATACACTTTACCAGGTACACTCAACAGACTTATTCCCTATAATTTTTGCACTCTCTTTGTCCCCTTTGCTTTATACAAAGGAACAATACACGCTCTCTGCCAATCCCTAGGTACCTTACTCTCTTCCATACATTTATTAAATAATA
>WNWK01036347.1:0-19213 GCA_009830355.1 Cherax destructor | reverse complement strand
GGGTACACTGCATTTGCTTTATTTGTTTTCACTGTTTTATCTGTCTGTCTGTGTCTGTCTGTCTGTCTGTTTTATCTGTCTGTTAGTTACCATTTTGTTAGTTACCATTTTGTCCTAGGCACATGTCGATTAGACACTAGGCCTGTTGTATGTATGTGTGTGTGTGTAACGAAACACTTCGAAATGTTTCGGCCCCGCCGGGAATTGAACCCGGGCCCTCCGTGCGTGAAGCAAGAGCGCTAACCACCATGCCATCTGTCTGTCTTTCTGCCTGCTTGTCTCTTTTTTGTCTCTCTCTGTCTCAGAGACAGTCACTAGTGAACCAACACTGCGTCACATCTGAGTCCTGATACACATTATGTGTTCCTGTGTGACAGAGCCAGCTAACTAGCCAGCTGGTCAGCCAGATAGCCAGCTGGCCAGCCAGCCAGCCAGCGAGCCAGCCAGCCGGTCAGCCAGCCAGCCGGCGAGCCAGCCAGCCGGTCAGCCATGTTGTTTACACAAACCCATGCTCCCTTCCCTACCACCCCCACTGCCATCCCCACCACCCCCACTGCCTTCCCCCCTTCACTGCCTTCCCCACCACCCACACTACCGGAGAGTGAGGTATTCCTTACCGCTTGGCTTGGTGACAAAGGCGCACTGAATTACCACTCCCACAATGCAATGCATACCAGCTCTCTCCTGCTCAATTTGAAGGTGCTAGAATTTATGCGTACTAGTACGGCACCAACCCTGGCGCGTAAAACATACTAGTACGGCACCGACCCTGAAAGGGTTAAAGACTATTTAAGTCTAGACACATTTATGATTTATTGTTGTTGAGCCCCATGCACAGATTCCATAGGTGAGATAGGGGTAAATGAGTGAGTGATACAGGGCAAGGAGAGCTGGTTGTGGAACATAGTACCGTATCTTCGATAGTATGCCTACGGTCTTGGAGATTTTCTTAGAAATTTGTTGCATATGTGCCTAAAATTTGAGACTACTATTATCAAGGTGGATTCCTAAGAATTTTCCTTCTGTGAGTTTTGTGACAGGTGATCTGTTTATCATTATGTTAAGTGGAACATTTAGCTCTGTTCAAAAAGTGAATGAAATAGGTTTTGTCAATATTGAGAGTAAGCTTGTTATTCATCATCCAGGTAGATCATCTTATTTCAACAAATCGGCTTTTTTCCCACCAAGGCGGGGTGGCCCAAAGAGAAAAACAAAAGTTTCTCTTTTTAACTTTAGTAATGTAGTATACAGGAGAAGGGGTTACTAGCCGCTTGCTCCCGGCATTTTAGTCGACTCTTACGACACGCATGGCTTACGGAGGAAGAATTCTGTTCCACTTCCCCATAAAGAATCCAGGTAGATATTTTCAGTAATTCAGCATTTACAGTGTTGGCTAGTATAACTGGGCTTGGGTGAGAGAAGACGTATGTAGTGTCATCTGCAAATAGTATGGGTTTGAGTAGTTGAGATGCATTTGGTAGGTCATTTATGTAAATGAGAAAGAGGAGTGGGCCAAGGACAATTCCCTGTGGGACACCAACTGTAATTGTTTGTGTGGAAGAGCTAGCTCCATTTTTGTACACATATTGGCAGATTTCCTCAATTCTTTTTACTACAATATACAGTACATTACTGTATAAGCATTTAACCCTTTCAGGGTTGGTGCCATGCATTTACGGCTTGAGAGCCAGGGTCAGTGCTGTACTTATACCCCAAAATTCTACCGCCTTCAATTCGAGTGGAAGAAAGCTAGTATTCCTACATGTGAGAGAATGGGTCTGCGTGGTCAGTGTATGCAGTATAAAAAAAAATCCTGCAGCATGCAGTGCACAATGAGAACAAAAGAACTCCGATCCTGGTTTTGGTTTAAAACAGCGACTTTGCAGTGTATTTTCGTATGGTATTTATGGTTGTATTCTCATTTTCTTGGTCTCAATTGACAGGATGGAAGAAATATTACAGAAATAAAGATAATTTTGATTGGTTTCACGAAGAAAACTGCCTTGAAATTGAGCTCAAAGTAGCGGAAATGTTCGATTTTTGCCGATGTTCAAGAGTAAACAAATCACATCAGGCATCCAATACACGTAAACTGGTGAGCCTAATATTCTTTCACAAGTGCGCTGATATTATTTATACCATTTTTACAATAATGCATTACTCTGCATAACAGTAAATCTTCTATTTTTTGTGAGAATAAAAATTCAAAATGGAAAGCAAGAGTAATATAAGAGGGGCCTGGAGACATGACTAATGAAAAGAGAAAATGTTATTTTAGTGCCAGGAATGTCTGTCTTGTTCATTCTGGATCCTATTTTGAAATTGGCATCTATTGAAATTTGTGTGAAATTGGCCAAATTGCCTATTTCTGATTACTTTATTGGGTAGTTGAAATCGG
This sequence comes from Cherax destructor, assembly GCA_009830355.1. Classification (NCBI taxonomy): domain Eukaryota; kingdom Metazoa; phylum Arthropoda; class Malacostraca; order Decapoda; family Parastacidae; genus Cherax; species Cherax destructor. The sequence continues at coordinate 16,815 of WNWK01036347.1, read as the reverse complement.
TAAATGGGCGATTTCTTGTACTCAATCGATACAACAAATGAAATTCTAGCGAAATAGCTATGATTTTAGTCGACTCGAACAATAGAATTGGCCAAAAATAGGGCTCAAAGTAGGTGAAATCGCCAATGCATAAATATCGCCGATATCGCTAACTTTGTGAGAGCATAATTTCGTAAGTTTTCCATCAAATTTCGTACTTTTGGTGTAATTACCATCGGAAAAAGATTCTCTATCATTTCATTAGAATTTTTTTTTTTTAAATTCTTCGCTCTGGGAGCAAGTTTGCGACCCTGAAAGGGTTAAGAATATACCAGAAATATTATAAATGGTGCAAAGGTGACATTAAAACAATATCAAAGATGGTTAATATAAACCCACTACTATTATAGTATGCTCCTCACTTAGCGACAAATTCGTTTACTGACGTGGCCTTAGGAATGGAAGTCCATTGTTAACCCTTAAACTGTCAAAACCTAGATCCACATTCATTCGCGTAGCGCTCCTAATGTAGATCTACCGAGGCAGGGTGACCCAAAAAGAAAGAAAATCCCCAAAAAGAAAATACTTTCATCATCATTCAACACTTTCACCACACTCATACATAATCACTGTCTTTGCAGAGGAGCTCAGATACGACAGCTGAGAATAGTCCCTCCCAGCTGTCACTATCTCAGACCCCTCCTTTAAAGTGAAGGCATTGTACTTCCCATTTCCAAGACTCAAGTCCAACTAAATCAATTAACTGGTTTCCCTGAATCCCTTCACAAAATGTTACCCTGCTCACACTCCAACAGATCGTCATGTCCCAAAAACCATTCGTCTCCATTCACTCCTATCTAACACACTCACACATGCTTGCTGGAAGTCCAAGCCCCTTGCCCACAAAACCTCCTTTACCCCTTCCCTCCAACCTTTTCTAGGACGACCCCTACCCCGCCTTCCTTCCCCTACAGATTTATACGCTCTCCAAGTCATTCTACTTTGATCCATTCTCTCTAAATGACCAAACCACCTCAACAACCCCTCTTCAGCCCTCTGACAAATACTTTTAGTAACTCCACACCTCCTAATTTCCACATTCCGAATTTTTCTGCATAATATTTACACCACACATTGCCCATAGACAGGACATCTCCACTGCCTCCAGCCTCCTCCTCACTGCAGCATTTGCAATCCATGCTTCACACCTATATAAGAGTGTTGGTACCACTATACTTTCGTACATTCCCTTCTTTGCCTCCATGGATAACGTTTTTTGTCTCCACAGATACCTCAATGCACCACTCACCTTTTTTCCTTCATCAATTCTATGGTTAACCTCATCCTTTATAAACCCATCTGCTGACACATCAACTCCCAAATATCTGAAAACATTTACTTCTTCCATAATCCCTCTCTCCAATGTGATATCCAATTTTTCTTTATTTAAATCGTTTGATACCCTCATCACCTTACTCTTATCTATGTTCACTTTTAACTTTCTACCTTTACACACACTCCCAAACTCGTCCACTAACCTTTGCAACTTTTCTTTAGAATCTCCCATAAGCACAGTATCATCAGCAAAAAGTAACTGTGTCAACTCCCATTTTGCATTTAATTCTCCATAATTTAATCCCACCCCTCTCCCCAACACCCTAGCATTTACTTCTTTTACAACCCCATCTATAAATATATTAAACAACCATGGTGACATTACACATCCCTGTCTAAGACCTACTTTTACCGGGAAGTAATCTCCCTCTCTCCTACACACCCTAACCTGAGCCTCACTATCCTCATAAAAACTCTTTACAGCCTTCAGTAATTTACTACTCCATACTATTCCATACACTTGCAACATTTGCCACATTGCTCCCCTATCCACTCTATCATATGCCTTTTCTAAATCCATAAATGCAATAAAAACTTCTCTACCTTTATCTAAATACTGTTCACATATATGCTTCACTGTAAACACTTGATCTACACATCCCCTACCCACTCTAAAGCCTCCTTGCTCATCTGCAATCCTACTCTCTGTCTTACCTCTAATTCTTTCAATAATAACCCTTTTATACACTTTACCTGGTATACTCAGTAAACTTATTCCCCTATAATTTTTACACTCTCTTTTATCCCCCTTCCCTTTATATAAAGGAACTATACATGCTCTCTGCCAATCCTAGGTACCTTCCCTCTTTCATACATTTATTAAACAAAAATACCAACCACTCCAGCACTATATCCCCCCCTGCTTTTAACATTTCTGTCATGATCCCGTCAGTTCCAGCTGCTTTACCCCCCTTTCATTCTACGTAATGCCTCACGCACCTCCCCCACACTCACATCCTGCTCTTCTTCACTCCTAAATGATGTTGTACCTCCCTGGCCAGTACATGAAATTACCGCCTCCCTTTTTTCATCGACATTTAAAAGTTCCTCAAAATATTCCCGCCATCTACCCAATACCTCCAGCTCCCAATCTACTAACTCCCCTACTCTGTTTTTAACTGACAAATCCATTTGTTCCCTAGGCTTTCTTAACATGTTTATCTCACTCCAAAATTTTTTCTTGTTTTCAGCAAAATTTATTGACAGAGCCTCTCCCATTCTTTCATCCGCTCTTCTTTTGCACTCTCTCACCACTCTCTTCACCTTTCTTTTACTCTCCATATACTCTGCTCTTCTATTAACACTTCTGTTTTGTAAAAACATCTCATAAGCTACCTTTTTCTCTTTTATCACACCCTTTACTTCTTCATTCCACCACTCACTCCTATTTCCTCCTGCACCCACCCTCCTACAGCCACAAACCTCTGCCCCACATTCTAATACTGCATTTTTAAAACTATCCCAACTCTCTTCAACCCCCCCACTACTCATACTTGCACTATCCCACCTTTCTGCCAATAGTTGCTTATATCTCACTCTAACTTCCTCCTCCCTTAGTTTATACACTTTTACCTCTCTCTTACTTGCTGTTGCCATTTTCTCTTTGTCCCATCTACCTTTTACTCTAACTGTAGCTACAACCAAATAATGATCTGGTATATCTGTTGCCCCTCTATAAACATTTACATCCTGAAGCCTACCCATCAACCTTTTATCCACTAATACATAATCCAACAAACTACTTTCCTTACGTGCTCTATCATACCTTGTATCTTTATTTATCCTCTTTTTCATAAAATATGTATTACTTATTACCAAACCTCTTTCTACACATAGCTCAATTAATGGTTCCCCATATACATTTACCCCTGGCACCCCAAATTTACCTACTACTCCCTCCACAACATTTTTACCCACTTTAGCATTAAGATCCCCAACCACAATTACTCTCTCACTTGGTTCAAAACTCCCCACACACTCACTCAACATTTCCCAAAATCTCTCTCTCTCCTCTACACTCCTCTCTTCTCCAGGTGCATAAACACTTACTATAACCCACTTTTCACATCCAACCTTTATTTTACTCCACATAATCCTTGAATTTATACATTTATATTCCTTCTTTACCTGCCATAACTGATTATTCAACATTATTGCCACTCCTTCTTTAGCTCTAACTCTATTTGAAACCCCTGACCTAATCCCATTTATTTCTCCCCACTGAAACTCTCCTACACCCTTCAGCTTTGTCTCACTTAAAGCCAGGACATCCAGCTTCTTTTCATTCATAACATCTACAATCATCTCTTTCTTATCATTCGCACAACATCCACGCACATTCAAACATCCAACTTTGACGGTTTTCTTCTTTTTCTTTTTAGTAAGCTATACAGGAAAAGGGGTTACTAGCCCATTGTTCCTGGCATTTTAGTTGACTTTTACAACACGTATGGCTTACGGAGGAAAGATTCTTATTCCACTTCCCCATGGATATGAAAGGAAAAGGAATAATTATAAGAAGAAGAACTATTAAGATAAAATCAAAGAAAACTAAGATGAGTGTGTATACATAAACGTGTACATGTTTGCGTAGTGTGACCTAAGTGTAAGTAGAAGTAGCAAGACGTACCTGAAATCTTACATGTTTATGAGACAGAAAAAAGACACCAGCAATCCTACCATCATGTAAAACAGTTTCAGGTTTCTGTTTCACAGTCACCTGGCAGGATGGTAGTACCTCCCTGGGTGGTTGCTGTCTACCAACCTACTACCTGTCATATCATATGCCTTTTTTAAATCCATAAATGCAATCAAAACTTCCCTACCTTTATCTAAATACTGTTTACATATATGCTTCGGGTCGGATGCGAAAAGTGGGTCATAATATGCGTTTATGCACCTGGAGAAGAGAGGAGTGTAGAGGAGAGAGAGAGATTTTGGGAGATGTTAAGCAAATGTATAGGAACTTTTGAACCAAGTGAGAGAGTAATTGTGGTAGGGGACCTAAATGCTAAAGTAGGAGAAACATGTAGAGAGGGTGTGGTAGGTAAGTTTGGGGTGCCAGGTGTAAATGATAATGGGAGCCCTTTGATTGAACTTTGTATAGAAAGGGGTTTAGTTATAGGTAATACATATTTTAAGAAGAAGAGGATAAATAAGTATACAAGATATGATGTAGGGTGTAATGACAGTAGTTTGTTGGACTACGTATCGGTAGATAAAAGACTGTTGAGTAGACTTCAGGATGTACATGTTTATAGAGGGGCCACAGATATATCAGATCACTTTTTAGTTATAGCTACAGTGGGAGTAAAAAGTAGATGGGATACAAGGAAAATAGAAGCAGTAAGTAAGAGAGAGGTGAAGGTTTATAAACTAAAAGAGGAGGCAGTTAGGGTAAGATATAAACAACTATTGGAGGATAGATGGGCTAGTGAGAGTGTAGGCAATGGGGTCGAGGATGTATGGGGTAGATTTAAAAATGTAGTGTTAGAGTGTTCAGCAGAAGTTTGTGGTTACAGGCGAGTGGGTGCGGGAGGGAAGAAGAGCGATTGGTGGAATGATGATGTAAAGAGAGTAGTAAGGGAGAAAAAGTTAGCATATGAGAGGTTTTTACAAAGTAGAAGTGATGCAAGGAGGGAAGAGTATATGGAGAGAAAAAGAGAGGTTAAGAGAGTGGTGAAGCAATGTCAAAAGAGAGCAAATGAGAGAGTGGATAAGATGTTATCAACAAATTTTGTTGAAAATAAGAAAAAGTTTTGGAGTGAGATTAATAAGTTGAGGAAGCCTAGGGAACAAATGGATTTGACAGTTAAAAATAGGAGAGGAGAGTTAGAGGTATCAGGAAGTTGGAGGGAATATTTTGAGGAGTTGTTAAATGTTGATGAAGACAGGGAAGCTGTGATTTCGTGTATAGGGCAAGGAGGAATAACATCTTGTAGGAGTGTGGAAGAGCCAGTTGTGAGTGTGGGGGAAGTTCGTGAGGCAGTGGGTAGAATGAAAGGGGGTAAGGCAGCTGGGATTGATGGGATAAAGATAGAAATGTTAAAAGCAGGTGGGGATATAGTTTTGGAGTGGTTGGTGCTATTATTTAATAAATGTATGGAAGAGGGTAAGGTACCTAGTGATTGGCAGAGAGCGTGTATTGTTCCTTTGTATAAAGGCAAAGGGGACAAAAAAGAGTGCAAAAATTATAGGGGAATAAGTCTGTTGAGTGTACCTGGTAAAGTGTATGGTAGAGTTAATTTTGAAAGAATTAAGAGTAAGACAGAAAGCAGGATAGCAGATGAACAAGGGGGCTTTAGAAAAGGTAGCGGGTGTGTAGACCAAGTGTTTACAGTGAAACATATAGGTGAACAGTATTTGGATAAGGGTAAAGAGTTTTTTGTGGCATATATGGATTTGGAAAAGGTGTATGATAGGGTGGATAGGGGGGCAATGTGGCAGATGTTGCAGGTGTATGGAATAGGAGGTAGGTTACTGAAAGCAGTCAAGAGTTTTTATGAGGATAGTGAGGCTCAGGTTAGAGTGTGTAGGAGGGAGGGGGACTATTTCCCAGTAAAAGGGGGCCTTAGACAAGGATGTGTGATGTCACGGTGGTTGTTCAATATATTTATAGATGGCAAGAGGTGTGGGGTTAAAAGATAAAGAATCAAATACAAAGTGGGAGTTGTCACAGTTGCTTTTTGCTGATGACACTGTGCTTTTGGGAGATTCTGAAGAGAAGTTGCAGAGGTTGGTGGATGAATTTGGTAGGGTGTGTAAAAGAAGAAAATCGAAGGTGAATATAGGAAAGAGTAAGGTGATGAGGATAACAAAAAGATTAGGTGACGGAAGATTGGATATCAGATTGGAGGGAGAGAGTATGGAGGAGGTGAATGTATTCAGATATTTGGGAGTGGACATGTCAGCAGATTGGTCTATGAAGGATGAGGTGAATCATAGAATTGATGAGGGAAAAAAGGGTGAGTGGAGCACTTTGGAGTCTGTGGAGACAAAGAACTTTGTCCATGGAAGTAAAGAGGGGAATGTATAATAATAATAATAATAATATAATAATATTTTTATTTGGACGTGATACAAAGAATTACATTTGGTTATTGAGATTACATGAGGTGTACATGCCAAAAGCCCCTAGTATGCAGGGCATTTTGGGCAGACTTAAAATTAACTTAAAACTAAATTGTAAGAATTTTTGTAGATAGTATACAATGAGTAATGGTGAATATTTAAGCTATGAAATTTGAACATAGTTTTGTACTTTTGTCTTCATTATAAAATTAATTAAATCAGATTAAACAAATTAAGGCAATAATAATAATAAAATAATAAAATGTTATGGTTGATAATTTATAAAATAAGTAAAGTTGCATATCTAAGTTTTAAAGTTTGAATATAAGTTGAACATATCAATTAATTGTAGCAATTTATTGCAGCAATGCAACTAATTGAGTGAGATAACAATTTAAAACAATTAATTGCATTGCAGTTAGTTTACGTGGTCATTATAATGTAAGTGTTGTGGGAATAATTAGCTAAGTAAGTATTATTCATAATAGGTTTTACATTCATTCATTCGTTCATTCATACATTACATTGACTTTAACCCTTTACCGGGCAGGACCGTGTACAGACGGTCCTAAACACGTGTTTTTGCGCGTGGCATCCTACTCCCCCAGCCCATCTAGGTTCCCATTCTCTATATCTGACCAATCACAAGCCTTCTGTGAGTCGCTCCAGCTAAGTGAGACCGGCATCTGCTCGCTTCCCATTGGTTGAGAGACCAAAATGTAAACACTTCTCGCTTTACGTCACCCAGAGCCAATTTTGCTCTTGTTCCACTCATATACACTGTGATTATACTCTACAATGTCGGTAAGTACTAATTGTTGTGTCCAGTGTGTAAATGAATAGTTTAGGCATATTTTGAGATATATATCAGGAGTTAGATATGCATAATATGAGTGTACCATGCAATTGAAAAAAGTGCAACAAAAGAGGACCGTGTACAGACGGTCCCGCCCGTCAGGGCCACATTTTAAATTTCAGTAAATAAATATTTATATAAAAATTTCTAGTGCATATATGAATTCTGTAGTGGTCTGGGTGTGTACAGAACATTCTTATTGTCATTCCAGATCAATGAGAAATTGTTCTATTGTGAACCCTTCCAACAGAAGTTCAAATATCTCTGCATTTTGGTGGAAAGTGACTCAGATCCAGAACCAGATGACCTGTTGCCATCTCCAGTGCAGTACCAACGTGCAGAAAGGCCTGATGACAGTGTGAGGTTTGACCAAAATGATAGGTTTGATAAAATGCTAGGTCACTGGCCAGTGCAAGGCAGAATATTTACATGCAATTATTGCAGCAAAACGAAAAATCATGTCACATCCTCATTTTTGTGTGCCATATGCAAGGTAAATCTATGCATCAAGAAGGAAAGAAATTGCTTCATAGCCTTTCATTGTAGCAATTAGTGATCAAGAATGATTGTTTTTTCTCAGGAAATTCAGGAATATGGGACTTGAAAGTTTTATCCCTTTGCAATGTGTCCATGTTGCTCTTTGGTTCACTTTCATATGTTTTATACATACAAAATGTTTGGAAGCAAGTTCCATTTGTGTTTTTGATATTGTCTATTAGTATAATAAAATAGAAAAATACTTATTTGGTGTTTTATTAACAATTGCAAATTTGCAACATTCAGAATTTGACACCCTTTAGGTCAGGACCGTCTGTAGACGGTCCTTGAATATTGGCAATTGCGTGAAAAGTTTTTTTAGAATTTCAATTATATGGGCTCATTATCCTTACATTGAGTTACTCTATCCACTCATTTGAAATACATTTCGAAATTATCATTTTCCAGGGAGTGCCCGGTAAAGGGTTAAAGTCAGGTTTTACGTTAAGTGATTATTCTACTTTGCTGGGAATGGTTGATATGGAGCAATTAGCTTTGGGTGAGAAGGTGGTGTTTTAGCATCGTTTTAAATTGGGGTACAGGTAGGGTTTCTTTGGCAATGACAGGTAATGAATTCCAAATTTTCGTGCCTTTTATGTGCATTGAGTTTTTACATAGTGTTAGGTGGACACGGGGAACATCGAGGAGTGATCTGTGTCTAGTGTTATGGTCATGTGTCCTGTTAAAATTAGTAAGGAGAAGTTTGAGTGGTGGGTTAATATCTGCATAGAGTGTTCTATGTATGTAATAGGCACAGTAAAAAGTATGGATGTCTTGTATGGTGAGTAAGTTTAGGTTTTTGAATATTGGTGGAGTATGTTGCCTGGAGTGAGAATTTGTTATCATTCTAACTGCTGCCTTTTGTTGTGTTATTAGTGGTCTGATATGAGTTATTGATGGAGAGCCCCATGTGCAGATTCCATAGGTGAGGTAGGGGTAAATGAGTGAGTGATATAGGGTAAGGAGAGCTGGTTGTGGAACATAGTACCGTATCTTGGATAGTATTCCCACGGTCTTTGAGACTTTCTTGGAGATTTGTTGTATGTGTGTCTGAAATTTGAGGCCACTGTCAAGATGTATTCCTAAGAATTTTCCCTCTGTGAGTTTTGCGATAGGGGACCCGTTTATCATTATATTAAGTGGTGCGTTTGCAGCTCTGTTCCCAAACTGGATAAAATAGGTTTTATCAATATTGAGAGTAAGTTTGTTGGTCATCATCCAGGTAGATATTTTCTGCAATTCAGTATTTGCAGTGTTTGCTAGTGTGTCTGGGCTTGGGTGAGAGATAACGTATGTAGTGTCATCTGCAAAAAGTATGGGTTTGAGTAGTTGAGATGCATTTGGTAGGTCGTTAATGTAAATGAGAAAGAGTAGTGGGCCAAGAACTATTCCCTGTGGGACACCTACGGTAATAGTTTGCGCGGTGGAGCTAGCTCCATTTGTGTACACATATTGGTTTCTGTTGCTAAGGTATGATTTTAGGTAGTTTAAGGAGTGTCCTCTTATACCATAGTGCAATAATTTTAAGTGTAACAGATCATGGTCAACTGTATCAAAAGCTTTACGTAAATCAATGAAGATTCCCACTGGGATTTCTTTTTTCTCAAGGGCGGTGTAAATTATTTCTAACATGTGTATAATGGCATCATTTGTATTTTTATTAGGCCTGAATCCAAATTGACAGTGGTTGAGTACGTTGTTGGAGGTGAGGTAGGAATATATTTGTCTATGAATTAATTTTTCAAAGATTTTGGAGAGAAGGGGTAAGTTAGATATCGGCCTGTAGTTATTCAGGTCTGCTTGATCTCCTCCCTTATGTATTGGGGTGACCCGCTATTTTGAGTATTGATGGGAAGGTAGAGGATTCAATGGATTTGTTAAAAAGTGTTGCAATAATTGGTGAGAGAACTTGAGAGGCTTTTTGTATATAGTGCTAAGCCTGTGGAAAAGAGGAACAGAAATATATGTACGATAGAAGTGAAGAAGGAGATAATAGAAAAATATGAAAGTGGAGTGCGTATCAGTGAGCTAGCCAGGCTGTATGGTAAACCCTATTCTACCATCGCTACCATTGTGGATAAGAAATATTCAAGTAAAATCAAGGAAGCTGTTGTTGCAAAGGTGCATCTGTGATCACAAAACAGAGACCACAAGTGGTGGAAAATGTGGAAAGGTTGTTGTTGGTGTGGATCAACGAGAAACAGTTAGCAGGAGATACTGTTTCGGAGGGAATAATATGTGAAAAGCAAGGCAGTTGCATGATGATCTCCTTAAGAAAATGCCTGCAACGAGTGCTGAAGTGAGCGAATTTAAAGCCAGCAGAGGCTGGTTTTACAAATTTAAGAATCGAAGTGGCATACATAGTGTTGTGAGGCATGGTGAGGGAGCCAGTTCTGACAAAAGTGCGGCTGAAAAATATGTTCCTGAATTCCAGGAGTACCTAGAGGCTGAACAATTCCTCCCCCAACAAGTGTTTAATTGTGATGAAACAGGCCTGTTTTGGAAGAAAATGCCCAACAGGACCTACATTACTCAGGAGGAAAAGGCACAGCCAGGACATAAGCCTATGAAAGACAGGCTAACGTTGATGCTTTGTGCCAATGCAAGTGGTGATTGCAAAGTGAAGCCTTTACTAGTGTATCTTTTTGAAAATCCCCGAGTGTTTGGCAGATGCGGTGTCAGCAAGTCTAACTTGTGTGTGATGTGGAAGTCTAACAAAAAGGCTTGGGTCACAAAGGACATTTTCTTAGATTGGTTCAATGAAGTGTTTGGCCCCAGTGTGAAGAAATATCTATTGGACAATAATTTGCCACTTAAGTGCCTCCTGATAATGGACAATGCTCCTTGTCATCCTCCAAACTTGGTAGAAAATTGTGGAGGAGTTTAAATTCATCAAGTGAAGTTCTTGCCCTAATACCACTCCTCTCCTCCAGCCCATGGACCAGCAGGTCATTTCCAACTTTAAAAAACTCTATACCAAAGCAATGTTTCAAAAGTGCTTTGATGTGACCACAGACATGAACATAACCCTAAGAGAATTTTGGAAAAACCATTTCCATATGCTGCATTGTGTACACCTTATAGGTAAGGCTTGGGAGGGAGTGACTACCAGGACTTTGAACTCTGCCTGGAGAAAATTGTGGCCAGACTGTGTCCTAGGGAGGGATTTTGAAGGTTTTGGGGCTGAGCCTCAAAACCCCTGAGCCTGAGCCTGAGCCTGAGCCTGTTTTGGAAGAATTGTGGAATTGGGCAAGTCTTTGGGGTTAGAGGTGAGTGGTGAGGATGTGGAACAGTTGGTGGAGGAGCACAAGGAAGAGCTAACCACTGAAGATCTGCAAGAGCTTCAACAGCAACTGGAACAAGAGAGCAGAGGTCAGGACAATGGTTCAGAGGAGGGGTGGAGGTGGAACAAAAATGGAAGAATGTGCCTTCTTCAAGGATTAGGAGATCTGTGCCAAATGGAGTGATGTGCAAGCATTTATGGATGAATATCACCCTAACCATGCTGTTGCAGGCCGTGCTGGCAACCTGTACAATGACAAGTGGTGTGTCATTTCAGGGATGTGTTAAAGAATCGCCAGACACAGATCTCCCTGGACAAATTTGTTGTTAGAAAGAGGTCTAGTGACTCTCAAGCTGGTCCTAGTGGCATTCAAAGAAAAAGGGAAGTAACCCCAGAAAAGAACTTACCACCTGCAGTGTTAATGGAAGGGTATTCCCCTTCCAAACACTAGCATACTACTCCACCTTCTCCCCTCCTCCCGTCCTCCACACATCAACAACTCTTCAATAAATGTAAGTGACATGTTATTGTACAATATTTGCATGTATTTATGTATTCTTTATTAAATTGTGTATTATTTAATGTCCAAAAGTTCTAAAAAATATTTTATTTAACTACTTTTGGAAGTCTTGGACGGATTAAATTTATTTCCATTATTTCTTATGGGGAAAATTGATTCGTTTTACGATTGTTTCGCCTTAAAATATGCCCTCTCTGACGGATTAAAATCGTAAACCGAGGTACCACTGTATAAGGTGGTAAGCTATTTAGGTCACCTGCTTTGTTTTTTAATGTGTTGATTATAAGTGAAACTTCTATTGGGTTGATTGGGGCTAGGAATAGTGTGTTCGGATAGGTGCCAGTGAGATAGTCGTTAGGGGGGAGTATTAGAACTTGGGATTGCTTGCCAGCTTTTTACCTATGGTGGAGAAGAAATCATTGAGTTTGTTTGCTGTTTCAATAGGTGGGAGTAGGGGTTCATTTGGTTTTGTTAGTTTAATTGTTCTGTTTGTGGATATCTTTTTTGTTCCTAGAATTTCAGATAGGGTTTTCCAGGTCTTTTTTATATCACCTTTTAAGTTATGTAATCTGTTCTCATAGTACAGTTTTTTTGACCTTCTTATCAGACTCGTTAGGTTGATGAGTAAGCATTTTGTTTGTTCTCTTGATATTTGTCCCATTCTTGTACTGTTTTTCATATAGGTGCTTTATATTAATGGACTTGAGTATGCTGGGGGTTAGCCAGTGACTATTTAATCTTTTAGTTGTGATTTGTTTAGTTTTTTTAGGGCAGTGCTTATTATAGAGGTATTGGGTCTGTTTAAGAAAATTATTAATACATAAGTCAGTATCTGGGAAGTTGTCTATTTCTGTTTGCCAGTCAATGTTTGTCATAGCTGTTATAAAGCTATTTATGGCTGTCTCATTATGTAGTCTGAAGGTAACTTTAGTAGTCTCTAGTGGTAATTTTCCGAGATTTGTTATGAGAAAGGTCGGGTAGTGGTCAGTGGTATTGTCTGTGATTATGCCTGATTTTAATGGGGATATGGTGTTAGTCCAGATATGGTCTAATAGAGAGGCACAGGTCTCAGAGATTCTCGTAGGTTTTGTTATTGTCGGGAGCAGCAAGCAGTTGCTCATAGTGTTTGTGAATTCAGTTACTAGTGGGTCCTGATCTTGTAGGAGGTTTATATTGAAGTCGCCTGTGAGGATTAGGTGGTATTTGTTCATGTGTGCATCAGTAATCATACTTCCTAATTTTTCACTAAATTGCTGAATGTTTGACTGTGGTAATCTATAGATGTTTATAACTGTGAGAGGTTTTTGTAGATATTTGGATTTAAATTTAGCTATTATATATTCTCCATGTTCATCTCTTGTGCAAGTACTGTTAATACATTCAAGCTGGTCTGAGTAGAACATAGCTGTGCCACCTCCTTGTTGGTCTGGCCGACAATTGTGTATGGCTGTGTAACCAGGAATGGCATAGATATCTATAGTATGAGGCTTTAACCATGTTTCAGTGAGAGCAATGAGGGGCATACTGGCCTGAAGTGGTTTAATAATTTTGTATATATTCCCCTTTTGATAATGTGGTACCCCAAAAGCTTTTTGGTTCCCCTTTTTTTTTTCTAGTGGTTGTCTTGATTTTTTCCAAAATGTGGGTAGTCCAAAAGTGTTGGAATTCCCCTTTTTTTCATAGTGGTTGTCTTGCATATATATATATATATATATATATATATATATAAAAAATATAAAAAATATATAAATATAAAATTTTTTAAAAAACTGGACCCGTAGGGCCCCCCTCTCCCTTTTATGTAAGTTTATTTTTTTAAATGCTTTTGTAAGTGTAATTTTGGGGGTAAAAAAGGACCACCCATTTTAAACCCCATTTTTAAAAGGGGGAATAAATTGTTTGGTAATGGCACTTGAACAGCATTCTGGAAAAAAAAATATCGTAAATCGGGTACCACTGTATATATATATATATACATGTATAAAAAAAAAAGAGGTGATTTTTTCTTAGCCGGGGTGATCTGTTTTAGCTCAGAGGTGATCTGTTTTAAAACCAAAATTGATCTGTTCTTAGCTCAGAGGGGTTTTTTTTAGCTCAGAGGTGATCTGTTCTTAGCTCAGAGAGGACGTGTCGGGGGTTCCTGTGGACTGAACCACTTTTGCTCTGTGAAGAAAAACAAGATGCTGTCCATTGAAAAACCCCGCAGCAAGGAGGAATTGAGGGGTAGCAAAGCTTGGGTTGGGCGTTGGGGGGGAAAAAACAAGAGGATTTAGTAGTCCTCCTGTTGGGACCCCCCAGGTCAAGAAAAACCGGGGGCAGGGCCCGGGGACTTCAAGGAACGGGTTGAAGATCAAGCAAAGGGGAATTTAAAAAACGATAAAAAAGAAAGAGACTGAGGGGGAAACATCGAATCCTTTCCCCCGTGCCCCCCAAAAAAGGGGGTGACTAGGGGGGCGCCCGAAAAAACGCAAAGGGAAAGGGAAAAAAACATTGTTGTTTTGGGGATAGCCAGGTTAGGTATATGGATAGGGCATTCTGCTTGAAGGAGGGGGAGTAGGAGACAGGGGTTTTGTTTCCCTTTTGGGGGGGGATGGAGGATATTGTTAGCTTTTTGACAACATCAAAAAACGGTATTGGGCCCCAATCTATTATCTGCCCCAGTGCTGGAGGCAATGATGAGCGGTTTAAAGTGGGGTTTTATTTGGGGAAGGACAGGACCAATGAAAAAGGGGGAAAAAGGGGGTGCCCCCCATTTTGTGGCATTTTGCCAAGAAGGAGTTTGGGGAAATGAAGGCCCCGTCCAGGGGGGTTGGAAAATTGCTGGCTGGACAAAACACTTAAGGGGAAAAATTACCCCTTTTCTTGAAACGGGGCCCCACTTCTAGGCCCCGTAAAGCAAATCCCGGGGGAATGGGTTCCTTATCCAGGGCGGTTTTAAATTTTCTCTAGCTCAGTTGAGGATGTTGTTAGGGCTTTAAACCGGGATTAGTTAGAGGTAGGGTTTTTAGGAATGGTGAATAATGAGGGAAAAAATATTGATTCGGGTTTTGACATCAAAAATTTTTTAACAATAACGTTAAAAGTAACACAGGGTAAAAAGTAACAGAAATTGTGTAAAAAAAAAAGCTGAATATGGAAAAGGTTTACAAGAAGATACATCTCAATGTTTTTTTCACAAACTGTCGGCCCAAAAAAAAAATTAAAATTACGTTTTAGTGCTGGGAATTTTATGTCATTAAAATTTTTAAAGGGTTTTAATAAAAAATGGGGGTATGATTGGTGAGTGTCATATTCGGGGGGTTTAATTGTTCCATGTAGATAGATATAATGGGAAAGGGGGGGGTTTTATTATATGTACGAAAATATAAATTGCCAAAAATAAAAAAAAGGGATAAAAAAAAATGGATTTAACAGAATCTGTTTTAAAAATTTCTAGAAAAGGCAAGAAAAAAAGGGGTTTTAGGTGTAATTCCCAAAACCCCAGGCTTGGATCCCCCAAGAGGGGGGCTTTTTGGGGGGAAATTTTGGGTTTCTAGACACAAAGTGAAAAGGTAGTAAAAGGGGCTTTAGTCAAAAAATTACTGGACTTCTTTGACCGGGGGAAACTGGGTCCCCTGACTTTTTTGGGAAAAAGGTTCAGGACTGTTTTTTTAAGCAGTGGGGGGGCGGAACCTTTTCCCGAGGTAATAATTTGCCAAAAAGT
The DNA here is from genome assembly GCA_009830355.1 of Cherax destructor. Classification (NCBI taxonomy): domain Eukaryota; kingdom Metazoa; phylum Arthropoda; class Malacostraca; order Decapoda; family Parastacidae; genus Cherax; species Cherax destructor. Next base: position 1,472 of record WNWK01036347.1, on the reverse strand, counting down.
CTTGTCAAATAAAGAAACCCTTTTTAAAAAATCTGGAATCACTGAAGAGCTTGGGGAATGATCCAAAAAATTTTTTTTTATTACCTGGGGGGACGAAATAAGGGGGAATACGGAAAAAATTCCCCATTTTTTTTTTTCAAGACTATACTGGGGTTAGAGAAAATGTCTAATTCGGGGGGGGAATCCAGCAACGAACGATGGGGGTTTGTTTATGATTTTTTTCTTTTAAAATGTATAACGGCACAGAATATATTTATTCCCAAAAGAATTTAGGTCAAAAAAAAAACGTCCCAAATGGATTAAAAAGGGGGCTAAAAAACAAGGGGAAAAAAGGAAAAATACTCAAAAAAAGGGAAAGTTAACCTTTTGAACCAAAAAGTTCAGTTGAAAAGAAAAAAAAAGGAATTAGAAAGGCTAAAGCGGGAATGAATCAAAAGTATAGGGGGAAGGGAGGGAAAAGGAGGACCCCCCGAAAATTGGGGGAAGGACAGCTGACGGGGGAACGAACTTTTGGAAAAAATTTCTCTTTTTTTGACTATTTTTTTTTAAAAATTTCACAAAAGACGTAAATAAATTCCAGAAATTAACAATTATTCAGTTCCTGAAGAACCCCAATTAACTAATATTACTTTTCGAGGGAATTTTTTAAACAGATAGATAAACCCCCAAAAAAAGTCCCGGGGGCCCCCCGGTTGTTTCCCCGGGGACTTAAAGAATGCAAGATGGAACTTATCAGCCATTAAGAATGTGTTTAATCGTCCATCCTAACTGGTTTTGCCAGAGATTTTGGGAAAAATAATGAGCTCCCCTATTTAAACCCCCGGGGTAAGTCAATTCCATCAAATTACCGTCCAATAAGCCCGATCTATAGTAGGAAAAATTTTAAAAATCAATTATAGCTGATATTATTAAAAACACCTTTTAAAAAATAATTTGAAAAGAATCTCAGCATGGGTTCAAGAGGTCGTTTTCCGCCCCAAAAAATTTACGACGTTTTAATAAAACATTTTTTGGCGTGGGCAGTGAAAAATATGATATTTTATTTCAGTAAGGCCCCTTGATAAAAAATCCAAGAGACCTTTTAACCCCCAAAATTTTCCCACCCCATCTTCCTTCACTCCCAAAAATCTCCGAATATTTAAAAAAAAAAAAAAAAAAAAATTTTTTTTAAAGAAAGCACATTTTTTTAAAAAGGATAGGCTAAAAAAAAAAAAAAAATTTGGGGCCGTTTCCCCTATATAAGCCCGAATTGGTGCTAAATGATGGGTTCGGAACATGGGCCCGCGAGAAACAATAAAAAATTTTCGTTTTTTTTTTTTAAAATTTTTGTTGTTTTCATTTTTATAATAGTGTTTTGATGCAGATCTTTTGATATCTTTCCCCAATTTTGTTTTTACACAAATGTTTGGTAGTGAATTAGTAATCATACCGTCACAAACACACATGTTCCCCTGATTGATGAATTTGTACAC